>JANZXR010000004.1:29819599-29833740 GCA_027575705.1 Erythroxylum echinodendron | reverse complement strand
GTATATCCAAGTCCCTCATAGAGGTCCTCTATTTATAAATGGTCAAATGAATATGTTAGAAGGTGGTATAATTGTCTCTCTCTCTTTATCTCTGTTAAAGAGGATATCTCAATCGTGTTGTATATCCAAGTCCCTCATAGAGGTCCTCTATTTATAAATGGTCAAATGAATATGTTAGAAGGTGGTATAATTGTCTAAATTCATCTCCCATCTACTTTAATTAATTGTAGAAAATTTTAGAAATAGAATAGTGCTTATTAAAAATTCATGTCAGAAATACTCTAATTAATTATAAAAAAATCTAGAATTAGAAAGAGATGGTTCTTCTTAAATTTATGGTATGCCAACAATTACTAAGGGACCCAACAAATCCCTCCTTCGTGACTTAATTGGGGGCACACCATACCGACTCCTTCGCAATAATAATCAAATTTCTTGGTCAGTTTCACCTTAGTCATCATATTCGATAAATTATCATCAGTGTGAATCTTTTTGAGTTGCAGAACCTTCTCTCTACTACATCTTGTATTTAATGATAACGAACATCAATATGCTTCGAGCAGAATGAAAAGTTAATTTCTTAGTCAAATTTATGGTACTTTGATTATCATATTGCACCACATATTTCTTTTGTCCATGGCCCAATTCATAGAGGACATTTTTTTATCTATAACATCTCCTTACATGCTTTTGTAGTTACAATGTATTCGGTCTCTGTGGTAGAAAGTGTTACACTTGTTTAGAGCTTGGATTGCCAAGACACACCTCTCCCCGTAAAGTTGTCAAATATAATGAAGTTAACTTTCCTAAATCGATATCATCGGTTATATCGGTGTCTATAACCTTCTAATGCATGCTTTCCATTACCAAAGCATAAGCACCTTCTAGATGTTCCCTGGAGGTATCAAAGTATCGATTTTATAAGATCTTAATGTTATTTCCTAGGGTTGGATAAAAACTGACTCAAAATGCCGACTACGTGAGCAACATCGAGCCTGCTACATACCTTAGCATACATGAGATTGCTGATTAGATATGAATACGGGACCTTTTTCATCTCTTCTTTTTCTTTCTCACTAGTTGGATTTTGCTTTTTACTCAATTTAAAATATCTGATGAATGGAACACTAATTGGCTTGGCCTTGTCCATATTGAATTTCTTAAGGACTTTCTCAATGTATTACTCCTGAGATATCTACTATAACTTATGGGAGCAATCTCAAGTAATCTGTACTTCAAGGATCTGCTTTGCTGGTCCCAAGTCCTTCATAAAGAAGGATTTGCTCAACGCATTCTTAAGGATAACAATTTTCTTCTTATTGTGTCTAACAATTAGCATATCATCGACATAAAGTAGAAGTACGATAAGATGACCACCAATATGCCTTTTCATTAAGACACAATGGTCAGTATGAGTCTTCTTGAAGTGTTGTTAAGTCATGAAAGACTCATACTTCTTATACTATTGCCTCAGTGCTTATTTTATGCCATAGAGACTCCTTTTTAGTTGATACACTAAGTACTTTTTACCTAAATTTGTAAAACTCTCAGGTTACTCGTCCATTTATATAGCTTCCTCTAGGTCTCTATATAGGAATGCCATATTAACATCAAGCTTTTTAATCTCTAAATCTAGGTTGACGACTAGACCTAGAGCTATTCGCATAGATGACATCTTGACAACGATCCTACCCTTATACCTCGATTTTGGATTGTTCTCATTAGTTTGAACTTACAGACCATTTGTTTTTTAAAGGCTTGTCTTCCTTTGGGTACCTCTATTAAATCATACGTATAGTTCTCATACAATGATTGTATCTCCTCTTAGGAAATTTTTAACCATTCTTCTTTGTTAAAATATGTCATTTATCTCTTCACAACTTTGAGGTTCTCCCTTTATGGTAAGTGCATACTTATTTGGATGATATATAGTAGAAAGTCATCTATCTTGAGTTGATTTTTGTAATTGGAGTTATTCCACAATTTTTAACTCAACAGGTTTGATAGGCTCTCTATTACTTGTTCCTGTTGACTCCTCCATTGATGACTCCTTAGTTGAAAACTTATTGTAATAGGACATATTACCAGCTTTATCATTATTTGTCTCCCTAATTTATCTTTCTAGATCATCAAATATTGTAGGAGATGATCATTATTGTTGACCTTGGGCTTAGATTTCTGTAGCTGCTCAAAATCTTTGATCGCTTGAACATGGACACACAACTGATACCTAAATTCATCTTACGGTGAGATGAGGTAGAAACACTGTTTTATTTTAAAGTTGAGTTTAGACCGTTCATTTTTAGGAATATCGTCAAATACTTAACAACCAAATATTTTAAAGTGGTCTTATGAATCCTTATTTCCCATCTATACTTCCTCTTGAATATCTCGATCCAAAGGACTAGAAGGAGCATAGTTGTTAATGTTGAAAGTTCTCTTCATTGTTCCCCCCTAATATGACTTAGGAAGTTTTGCATGAGAGAGCATGAATAAAACCTTTTTCTTTAATGGTATAATTCATTCTCTTGGATTCATTGTTCAATTGTGATATCTTCTCGAGCCTGATACCATATATCTTACAATATGCTTCAGAAAGACCACGATACTATCCATCATTATCGCTCAAACACATTTTAACTTTCTGCCGATCTATCGTTCCACCTTCACATTGAATTCCTTGAATTCCTTAAGTACCTAAACTTTGTTTTTAAGAAAGAGACCTAAATCTTTGTTGAGTAACCATCAATAAAAGTAACAAAATATAACACACTTCTAACATATCAAGAATATGATTTCTTTTATGAGGCTAATTAATTCTACAAATGAAACTCTATATTGTTTGTTAGCCAAACAATGAGTGCAGGGCTCAAGTTTTGGACCTTTCACATTAAGATGAAGTTTATAATGATAAGATATTATAATCCTTTCTGGCTCATATACCCTAATCTTTTATGTCACAACTCCAAACACAAGTTATTCTAGGCAACATTAGCTTCTTCTTTGCAACAATTGGCTTATTTAAAATACAATGATCCCTCTTTTCTTTCCTTGGCAATGATAATGTTGTTTATTGAGAGTTTCCATCTTCCTGCACAAAAATGATTTACATAGTCAACATCATCAAGCTTCCCAACTAACATAAGATTAAAGCGCATATTTGGAATATGTCTAACATCCTTTAATACAAGCTCACCTCTCGTATTGGTCATCAAAGTAATGTTGCCTAACTTAAAATTATTAGTCAATTAATTTCCTACTTTAATAGTGCCAAAGTCACTAACTTAGTTTGTGAAAAATAAATCTCGATGTGAGGTGACAAGGAAGGATGTGCATGAATCAACAGTTTATAAATTATTATCATATACAATATTAAGATAATCATCTTCTCTAATGAGGAAGATGCCATTGTGATCTTTTTCTGTAATAACAGTTATGCTCTTATCTTCATTCATTTTCAGGTCAATCTAGTCTGGCTTGACAGTCTATTTCTTATGGTCTCTTTTGAGATGTTGACATTTGAACTTCTTATGATCTGAATTGCCATAATAGTAGCAGATGAATTTTGAGTGTGATTTGGAGTGGCATCTAGATTTACCTTGAACTCCTCTTTCACTCCTTCTACTAATCTCACTTCTTCCTCTTTTATAAAAAATGTTAGCCTCTAATAGTATGGATATATCACATTCATTTCTCATAGTTTTCTTATTTAATATGTTATCAGCCATTGTGTCCATGGTAAGCTTTCCTTTCAGGGTCGAGTTGCTAAGTGTGACAACGAGAGCATCCTAACTCTCAAGTAGGGAGCTAAGAAGTAACAAGGCTTACAGTTCTTCATCAATCCTTATCTCGATCATTATAAGCTAATTTACGAGGCCTTTAAATTTATTTAGATATTCAATCATACTTTGGTTGTCCTTATACTCCAACTTGACCAATCGTCTTACCAGGTGGGCATTGTTCTGAAGAGTCTTCTTTTGAATCATAGATTCTAGTTTTGTCCATAATTTATATACATAGGTGTAGGTTAACATGTGTTCAAACAAGATGCGGTCAATAAATTTTTGGATCATAGCCACCGCCCTTTTACTTAAGAGCTACCATTCTTTGTCAATCTTTCCTTTCAACTTCTAGTCATACGTAATTAGCTCGTGAAACTCTTTGCAATATAGGTGTCCCTTTATCACCGACTTCCAGTAGGAGTAATTCTCTACATCAAGTTTGAGCATATCACTATCACGAGTGACTAGAAGTATTATGGCCTGACAAAATAGGCTTTGATGCAACTATTAAGAAAAGGCAAGTTGATAATGCATAAGTTTTTTCCCCTCCTTGTGTGTTTTAAAATGGGTAAGATAAAATATAAAAATTAGTAAATGAGGATACCTAAATTTATATGTGGAAAACTCCCAATATAAAGGGAAAAAAAACTATAGGATCATAGGTTCAAGAAATACTTCCACTAATGTAGTAGTATTATAACAAATTCTTCTTTATTTAGATTAAAGAATAACACATACAACTTCTCACTCTACTTGATGGATTACAACAATCAAAATTTTCTTACCAATTTGTGATAGATCACTATAGTTTGAGAAATTATAAATTATCTTAAGTTCTTTGACTCTAAAATGATACCGTATCTCTGTCTCTCTCTCTCCCCCTCTCCTTTTCTTAAAGAGGATATCTAAATTATGTTGTGTATCCAAGTCTCTTCTAGAGATCTTCTATTTATAAATGGCCAAATGAACATATTAAAAGGTGGTATAATCGCCAAAATTCATCTCCCAACTATTAATTGTAAAAAATTATGGAATTAGGGAGAAATGGTCTTTATTAATAATTAATCTTCAAACAACTTTAATTAATTATATAAAATTATGAAATTAGAGAGAGATAACACCCATTAAAATTTATGACGCCCACCAATTATGAAAGAACCTCGTCAATAACCTGCAAATAGTATTAGTATAAGCCAAGAAGGTAATGCAAAAAGAAGGTCCTCAAACTATTTTAACAAGCTTACAATTCATTGCTATCAATAAAGACTGTAAAATTTTCTCCTAATACTAAAGATTAAATTAATAAGGTAAATTTTCATTGTTATGTTTCTTTTTGTCAATATTTAAGTTTACACAATATTTCATATTATTCAAATAAATCTTTTATGTTATATAAATTATTTTTAATTGATTTAAAATAAACATAATCACCAATTCCCTTAAGATTTTATTGACATTCTTTAGTGAGTCTATTCATTGTTAGCGTTATAGTTGGATTGGTGTTCATTCCTAGCTAAAGATATTTAAAAAATTCTTTATTTAGACTTTAGATGAGATGAGAGGGGAATTGGAAATTTAAAATTTTATCAACATGTTAAAAATCGAAACAAAACTTTTGTAATTTAAATTATTTTGATAAGTTTCATTTCACATGAAAAGAGAAAATGAACATATTAAGTGAAGTGTGTAAATGGGAAATTTAATCCAATGTTTCCTAAAACACTTGTCAAATATATTCAGAAAGTGAAGGAACTATTTTAATATTTATAATAATTATATATAATTTGTGCAAACCGTTGTAGTGAAAACTAAGAAGATGATTATTGGAAGAGGGATCATCAAGTTACAATTCATTAATATCAATACGGAATGTGAAGATTTCACATTTCACATTTCACTAGGGTTTAAATTAAAAAAAAAGGTATATTTTGGTCTTTCAAAATTTTATTAAAATTAAAATTTATTGTTAATGTTTTATAATATTCAAATAAATTAAATAAACAGAAGAGGGAGAGAAAGAAAGATTTTTTTTAATTTGTTCATTTACGAAATTAGTGGTTGAGTCTTTAATTTTGGTAAAATAGCAACGAGGTAAGATACTTTCTACTCACCCACTTAGAATTATCTCTGAGCAAAGCCCAACTTGTATAATAAGCGATATTCGTAAATATGTAACAGTTCATCAAAAAGCTAGGGGTTAGGATGACGCTGACGCCTTTAGTTCGCGAAGGGAAGTACTTTTGTGCTTATTTATGGCAAAGGTCATCGTTAAGTGCCTGGACGGAGTGCTTGACCATTACAGTGTGTTATAGTTTAGATTGTTGTTTGTTATTTCATAGCATAAAAATTAAGTTTATTAAAGATTTAGATAAATCATTTTCTTAAAATGATAGTTCTCATAAAGCTGCATACGATTGAATCTTTCCATATCTCAAAGTTGTTATTATTGCATTTTCTTAAAATGAGTAAAAGAAATTCCAATAATGTTAAGATATTATTTTATACATTATCCCTTGTCTGGATTAAATGCACAAGACGACGTGTCAAAGAAATCTGTATTAATTATTTCTTCTTCTTTTTTTTCTAACTTGTAAAGGATTGTGTTCTACAACACATCCTCCATGTAGGGCATCTCTAGTAAGAAGTGGTAAGTTCAGTATTAACCAGATTTATCAAGATTCGAAGACCAATGGCAGAGGAGGAGCCTCACCTCACCAACATTTTCCAGTTTGTTAAATTAGTGAAACTATAACATATAGCACCAGTTCTTTCTATCTATATTATTAAAAAATATTATAAATCAGCGACCCCATTCATTTAAAAATGGTCTCAAGGGACAAAATTCAGTACATATCAACTTATTTTTACATTGTTTATCTCCAATCTTAATATCTATCACCTTTAATAAGCTAAATTGAACCCACTGGGCCACTGGTTTATTATCGAGCTCATCCAGTGGTCCAAGTATCGATTTTCCAATGTATATGATTTTTGGTGTTATTGAATTGTATAGTTATATTGGAGGACTTGAATATGAATATATGTTAATAAATGGAAGATCACTTTCACCACTTCTGCAGAAAGAAAAAAAGAGTTAATTTCTATCATTAACCTCTACATGGGAAACATCTAATGCAATGGACTTCTTGGTCGGCTGTAATGCTGAAAAAAAAATTATTTAATTAATTATGAAATGAAAAATACAATAAAGTTTTCTAGTCTCGTGCCATCTTAGGAATAATGAATTAATTAGCATTATTCTGAAATTGTTTACATGATTTTAGCTTTCCAGGTAAGAAAAGAAGGTGTTCCGTTAGACTATTTTATGTCCCATATGCTGTATAGTTTGAGTCTCATAAAAAGCACCTAAGATAATAATTATTATGTATTAAATAATGGGTCTTAAATGGGTCATGAACCCGTTCCCTCTCTCTTTCGAAACTAAATCATCGTATTAGTTGGTGAACTATCATGATGGTTCGTGAAGCAACACGGTGATTGGAACAATTCGTATATAAGTTTAAGAAAAACTAAAACTTATGAATACATACTGAATTATTATTTTAATCATTAAAGAAACATTAATGCAAGAAAGAAGAGAGGGAATAAAAAACTTTCTAGAAAAAACACGAAATCACGGATACAGATATGCCCAAAAATCATTTGATCCATAAATTTCTTACATGTTCTTAAGATGTAATTGAGGCAACAAGTACGTATGTTAGATAACAAAATTTAAAAATAAAACATCGAAATGAGTTAGTTAAGCCGGTAGTGTGGCTATCTGATTTAAGAGCATAATGATGAAGTCTAGTAGTTGAGTTGTTTACATCGAAGAAGGTATTCCCTTCATTCTCGTGTTTTTGTGCCGTTTCATCGAAGATTTGATTCGAGTCCAGTTTCGAACATTTTTCAGTAGTTAAAAAAAAAATGCATGTTATATAATTATCCATATTTGGAGAAACAGCCAACATTAAAGACAATAACACCTTCTTTCAAAAGAAACACGAATCATAAGATTTGATTGGCATATCTGTGGAGGGGCAGAGTTAGAGAAAATATAAAAATTAAATTTGGTGGTGGGAAAACAATTTAATAGTATAATCGAAAGTTTAATAGTATTTAACATTTTTCTTAATTAATAGAAAGGGTATTTTCAATATTAGCTAAAGTTAATCAAATTTAGATCACCTGTCGTTATTATTCGGATAAATATTAATAAAAGATAGGAACAAGCCAAGGGAATATCCGTCTAGTCGTCTTAATAATTAACGTATAACGCGATCAATGCATGAGCTTCTGTAAATAATGGAGCTTCTATAAATAGAAGACTTTCCATCTTAACACAAGCAGACCATTAATACATTATAATCAAAGTTCTCGATCTGAAAAGAAAGCAACAGAGAAATAAAAATAAAAATAAGAGCCATGGACTATGAAATTTTGGCTATACTTTTGGCCATATTGCTATGGGTTGCATGGGCGATGGTGACTGAGCGGCGCCACCGTCGCATGGAAGAGCAAGGACAATTACCACCAGGGCCTCGCTCATGGCCAGTGGTGGGCAACATCTTCCAACTGGGTTTGTCCCCCCACGAGTCATTTACCAAACTGGCTCGAGTACATGGTGCTATCATGACCCTTTGGCTAGGCTCCATGTGTACTGTAGTCATTTCCTCCAACGAAGTGGCTCGTGATATGTTCAAGAATCACGACGTAGTTATGGCGGGTCGAAAAATATACGAAGCGATGAAAGGAGATCACGGCAATGAAGGTTCACTAATCACGGCGCAATACGGACCCCACTGGCGGATGCTACGGCGATTGTTCAACACCGAGTTCTTCGTCACTAGCCGCCTAGAAGCTATGCAGAGTGTAAGGAGCAAGTGCGTCGACAATATGATGCACTTCATGGAAGAAGCAAGTGCAAATGGAACCAAAGCCATTGATATTGGGAGGTTCATTTTTCTTATGGCTTTTAACCTTATTGGGAATCTAATGTTTTCAAAAGATTTGCTAGATCCAAAATCTGAGAGAGGTGCAAAGTTCTTCTACCATGCAGGGAAGGTGATGGAGTTGGCAGGAAAACCTAACATAGCAGATTTTTTGCCGTTTTTGAGACGGGTTGATCCACAAGGCATAAAAAGGAAGACCACATGTCATGTGGAAAGAGCTTTCGAAATCGCCGGAGAGTTCATTAAAGAAAGAACGGAGAGCATGCAAAACGGCAATGAAGAAAAAAGGAAGGATTTTTTAGATGTGCTTTTGGAGTTTCGTGGTAATGGTGTTGATGAGCCGGCTAAGTTCTCGCCGAGGACTATCAATGTGATTGTTTTCGTAAGTATCTTGCTCTATCCTCATCCAGGCCGTACTATTGCTTGCTCTTGGTTTAAAAGGGGAAAAGAGTATATAGCAAGCTCAAATACATGTATACAGATTTTAACAACACAAGCCTTGTTATATAATATTACATAATAATTGGATAAAATTAAAAATTAAAAATCTCAAGTCTCAAGTCTCAACTCAAGACTAACTTAGATATAGTATTTACTAGTTTAAGTATATCTTAAAAAATTTTAAAACTAATATTAAGTGACATATTTTAAGGGATGTTTAGTTTTATTTCAATTTTTATAATTTATAGTTTATTAGTTTTAAATAAAAATAAAAACTAGTTTAATTATTAATATTAATGTGGTTGTATTTTTATTATTGATAAAAATTAAATATTATATAAAACTAAAAAAGTTAATTAAGTTTATAAATGAATGAATAAATTAATTTTAGTCTAGTCTCTTACACAATTCTTACTAATTCATATTAACAAAAGATCATTATATTTATTCAAATAAATAAGTAAATATCTATTTATAAAATAATATTTATTTATTAATACTAATATTATTTGATATTTATGTAGTTTTAAGATATCTTAAATTTAGAACATATTTATTAAATAATTCTGAAAATTAAATAATTAAATTATATTAAGACATAAATTTTTATAGTAATTAATATTAAATAATTAGATAATATATATTTAGTTGACGATAAATCAGATTATAACAAAAATAAAAAATAAAAAATATTTTTTTGAATTTCATATGTTAAAAATTTGAAAAAAATCAACATTTGAAAAAGGAACTGAAAATTCAAACAAATAAGTAATTTTATTAAATTTAAAATTAAAAATAAAAACTATAAAAACCTCAATGGAAACAAATATGCACTTAACTAGTTATATGTAACATAAAGTGATTTCTTAATTGTAATAGGTAAATAATTATATAAAAATACTACATTTTCAATATTAAAAGTCTAATATATTGAATTATTAATTCTTTTCATATTATGATAAAAACATATCAAAAGCTTTATAAACGTAAGACTAAAAATTGTAATTCCACACTATAATTAGAATAGTTTTTAAAAACTGAAATTTAATGACTTTTAAAATTATCAAGAATAAATTTCATATTCCGTGATTCTACAAAACAAAGCTTCTCTTTACATACCATCATTTTATTATATTTTAACGGAAAATTTAATTCAAAACCTATTAATTATATAAAAATACGTTTTTGATCTAAAAGTTTACTTCTCAATATTTTGTAGCTAATAAAAAACAATAACATATTTATTTTCTTATTTATTCTTTCCTTATTTTATTATATTTTTTTCTCCAACTTGGCATGCTTACTAGGAGATGTTTACGGCCGGGACTGACACTACCACAAGCACACTAGAGTGGGCGATGGCTGAACTTTTACACAATCCAGAAACGCTAGAAAAAGTCCAAGCTGAGTTAAGAAATGTTGTTGGACCCAGTGAGAAGTTGGAAGAAAAAGACATAGAGAACCTACCCTACTTAAAAGCTGTTATCAAAGAAACACTAAGACTTCACCCTCCTCTGCCATTCTTAGTACCACACATGGCCATGGATCCTTGTAAGATGTTAGGTTACTATATCCCAAAAGAAACACAAATTCTGGTTAATGTTTGGGCCATAGGAAGGGATCCAAACACTTGGAAAGACCCCTTAAAATTCAAGCCGGAGAGGTTCTTGGAATCCAACTTCATGGACTACAGAGGACATCATTTTGAGTTTATACCATTCGGTTCGGGACGAAGAATGTGCCCTGCTGTGCCTCTTGCTTCTCGTGTACTCCCATTGGCTCTAGGATCGCTCTTACATTCGTTTGATTGGATTTTGGCGGATAGAATTAAGGCTAAGGATTTGGACATGACTGAAAGAATGGGCATAACGCTTCGAAAGTCTGCCCCCTTGAAAGCTATACCAATACCGTACAAAAGGCTATCAAACTACCTTTCATGATAATATGTTTCTATGAATTGTGTAAAATCCAAAGAAGAAATGTTGTATGCACGTGTTTCGAATATGAATCAACTTTAGTATGTTTGTGTGATAAAGTTGTTGCTTTAATATATCACAAATTTTAATAAATGGAGAATAGTACCTAAATAATTTCATATGTGATAATTTACTTTTTGAACTATTCTCATAAGTCAATGGCATGCCAGAATTAATAAAAATCTATGGCATGTCACAACAAATAACAATTTAGTAAAAATCATATTTATTTCAATAAGAAATAATTACCTTAGAGAAAAATTAGTGTCAAAGTTTCTCCGTATGGGTGAAAGGTGTCATTGTTTATGGTATCACTTTACACTTCAATATTTTAAAAAAATACTAATAACACTTTACTTTTCAACAAAGTTGGGTTTTTTTTTTAATTCCTAGTAATTATATCGTCAACTTAATTTATATGGCATCACAAATTAATAATCGGGACTCATTAAATGCTAATGTGGTCTTTAGAACAATTTCTTTAGATATTGTCAAAGGATTGATTTGTTCTTGGTGGATGCCGAATCTAACAAATATAATTCTACCTTAATCACAAATGAATTGTATATAGCAATAAGTAGGGTCAAATTTGCAGTGATTGGTAAAACTAATCTCCTTTGCCAAGTTAGCAAAGCAAAATCAAGAGATAGGGGTTTTAAGATAGAAATCGAAATAGACTAAAAGTAAAGACAAAAATTAATTAAGAATGCAATTTAATGAAATGAAATAACAACGAACATCTAGCCCAAAATATAATTTTTACACAAATTTTTTGAATTAATCATTAATGCAAAGATAAATCCTTATATTCCTTAATAAAATAGTTATGTTTAGCAAACTCTAACAATCAATGTCTCCTTACTTCCTTATTAACCAAAACAAGCTATTTGATTAATTCTTTTATCAACAAACAACCATAAATAAGCTTTTAGGATTTAATCTGATTGACGACGTTTAAAGCTAAAGAAACCACCAATTCTAGTCAGCAAAGACACAAACTCAGTTTTTTTAGAATAGGTTATATATTTATATAACATAAGTAGAATATCTTATAATGAACCCTATTATTTCACCAGCAAATATTAGAATATTTAAACAATTACGAAATTTATCATTCAATTAGCAAAACATTAATTTGATAATTGAACAGTAAGCCTTTTGTATCAATTAAATAAATAATGTTATTAATCTTAGAAGATATATGAATACTAGATAAGAGAAGAGCAAAGTAGAATAACTAGATCTCACAATTCTTAAAGAATCAAATTTCAATCAACCTTTTACTAAAAAAAAGAGTTTAGTTGTATATGGTTCCCAAAGACAACATAAAAAAATAATCAACTATCCAAGAATGTAGAAAAACCAAGATGAAATAAGATGAGAGGGGGATGATATAGTTACCTCTCGTATCTCTTTCATATAAATAATCCCAAAACCCTATCTAATCTTACTAAAAGTAAGGGATAAAAGTCAAGCTCGAGACTAAACCTACAGGATCCCACTTTCATTAGGATTGTCTTACCAAAATAAGTTCTATCTATTCAAAACTTCTAAATAAAGCCAAACAACGGCAAGAATAACTAAGGTCATTTGACTTTATAAGGGCGTTATCCACTTAATCACGTTAAATCCTAGAGCACTCATATCAACTAAGGTAATAGAATGCCTTATGCTCATACCTCTTTTGAAACTTTTCTCTTATAGACCTTCATTCTTTTCCAAAATTTGCATGATTTTTCCTTTCTAAACTTATTCTTTTAAGCACATTTTGATCAAATCTCCAATTTACTCCATAAAAAGCAAAATATATAATTGAATTCCATAATTACAAGCATTTTTTAAATCAAAACATAGGGATTTAATATGAAATATGTGTACTTTATGTATGTGATCAAATTTCTCCACATTTAGATAATGCTTGCCCTTAAGCATACGATAGTTCAGACTCATTAACCTCTCTCTCTATCCTTCTCTTTTTCTTATCAACCCATTCCTTCATAATCTAAATCACCAAGTTTCACTATTCCAAACCAAATCATAATAAAAAAAACTGATTCATAATATAAGTTCTCATAAACTACATAAATAAGCAATTGTCTTGTCAATCTTTTTGTAATCAAATGCAGAACGAATCAATAACCTCTTATTGGTTTCACTTTATGCACTTAAAGTGTTTATAGTATTAATAATCTCTCGTGTCAACATGGAGAAACTCTTATCGTAGACTTGTTTAAATATCATATCTCCGCCACTGATTAATGAACTAAATGCAAAAATCCAAGGGTCTGTGAAAGGGTTGTAATGGGGCTTAGTCAGAGCTTGAAAAAAAAAGGGAACTTTTAGGTTTATCAAATTGAAAGAAATATACAAATTCATCCACATAAATTTAGCTAAAAAATGCTCCAAAATTCTCTTAATTCAAGTTAGTTAACTATGATCATGCAAGATTTTTCTCATCTCTTCATTTTTATTTTTCTTTTTTACTTTTGAATTGAGGATATTATTGTCACTTTTTTTTGAATACATATATACATACAGAGGAACCAAGGATATGCAAACTTAAATCACTTTACTACAATTTTCATAATGATATTTTGAATCTCACATAAACGAGCTTATATAATCCTTCAATTAAGAGTTCAAACTTATAGGGGGAAATAGTAAATATGGCTTATATTATGGTTTATATACAAGAAAAGAAGACTAAGACTCAAATTGGTTAACTAAGGGAGACAATCACCAAATAACAATAAATACAAAATTACCATTCCCCATGTAACACCCCATTACCCTAGGGTACGCACCGGGACGCCCGTAGGTCATTCCGACACATATCCTAAGATAAGGGAGTGCTACGTGCAATCACTACAATACTCCACATGGCATCACATACAATTAAATAATAAAAGATGTAACTGAAAATCACAAGATTTTTAAAACCAAAATCTTCCTCTTTTCATTACTCAAAAACAACAGTTTATACACCA
>JANZXR010000004.1:29785123-29810415 GCA_027575705.1 Erythroxylum echinodendron | reverse complement strand
ATATTTCAATGGCTTTTGCTTGTTTCTCGATTATAAGCTTGTTACCCACGAGCTTTTAAGCTCACCCCCTCTTCATCTCATCTTCAGGTGATAAGCAAGAGAAAGAGTGAAAAAGAGTCAAGGCACTACTCCAGATTTACATGCTTTGTTTTGTTTTGAATAATTTATATAAAACAAGGCTGTAGTTGTATGTTGAACAATTATAGTTTAAGCATTTTATGTATTTTGGGATTTTGTGAAATATTGTATTATGGCTCGGAATGCCCATTGAAGTTTGGAAAACTCTTAATTTTTGATGTTAATGAAATATGGATTATGTATGGATGATGTGAATTGAAATTAGATATTCTTGAAAAAGTTATCTAATTGAGTTGATGAACTTTGAACATGTATATATATATATATATATACACATATAAGTGAGTTATTATCGAAAAAGGAAAGATAAGGTTGTTGTGAATGATGAGAATTAAATTGTAAGAGATGAATCAAATGAATAGAGATTAAGGAGTTTAATGAAGTAAAGTTGGGAGTTGAATGGCTATGCTCATGACTTTCTAAGTTGTACATTGAAAATTTCAAGCATTCTAAGGGTAGAAATTTGTGTTTTGACTTCAGGGGGAAAACTATACCCATCTAGGCTGATTTGGACAAGGATGTCTTCTTGGAATTTGTAGTTCATTTTTTTAGCTTTCTAATGATATAAACTTTGTAAATTTTGGAGATCGGAATTGAAAGATATACTTATTACAAGTTAGTGATGTTGCATAGGAGGTATACAAGACATTTTACAGCTTTTCTATTTCGATCTAATAGAATGAGAGAATGTGGTGTCTTGAAATGGGAAGAAGAAGTGTCATAAGTACTATGGTTTCTTGAACTAGGAAGAACTAGTGTGATAAGTTGGAGATGAAATGAAGATGATAAATGGGGTTGAACATGTGTAGAATTTCATGATGAATGTGTATAGTTGAATTGTTGTGTTTTTGGGATGATGACCAAACATGGATGATGAATTGATTATAAGTGATATTAAGTTGAAATGAGAGTGAAAATGATGAGGAAAATGAGTTAGGAATGATATATATGCATAAGATGGGTCTTAGGTAGCTTAAGGAGTTGGAAATATGAAATTTAACCCATAACTATCCGTTAGGTGGACCTTCTCGGGTGTTTCAGTGTTTCTTCCCAGTGTATGTCCCTTTGGAGGGACTTCATATCCATTAAACGGACCTTCTAGGGTAAAAAAGGGCTCCCAAGCTCATCTATGTCTGCTTGAAGGGACATTATGTCCGTTAGGCAGACCTTCTCGGGACAGTTTTAAAAATGTGCAAATTTTTGACCCTCTAAATGGAAAAATCTCTCTTCGGGGTCTTCAAGGAAGTTGTAGAAATCGAAGTTCTCTTCGAAACCATCATAGAATGGTCTTAATCTGACATCTATAGTGAAAGTTATGCTTTTTGTCCCAAATCATGTACATTTCATAAGTTGTGGGCTTATCATTGCTTATCTATTGTACATTTAGGCTTGAATGGAACTTGAAATGTACTTGGTTGGTTATGGAAGTAAGAGATAAATTGAGCGATGTGTTTAGGGTAATGATTGAGGATTTGAACATAAGAATGGATTGATGTTTATCAAGCGCTCAATTATGGATGTTTGGGATGTTATAAGAACCCTTCAGAGTGATGCGCTCACGTCTCATGACTCTGAACATTGGGCTCCAGAAATAGGGTCCAACAAAAGAAATGTTTAAACAAGTAATATCAAAGTTACATTTGTTTTATTAATTAGGTATTAGATAATGAAAATGCCAAGTCTTGGCTTTGATCTTGAAAGTTCATAATTTCAAATCTCACAAATAGAGATGGAATTTGGTCCTCGATTCGACTCAAGGTCAACACACCAAGCCTGACTTGAGGCCTAACAACTATTGGAAAAAAACTGCTTCGTTTTGCAAAAAATGATGTCATTTTTATTTTTAATTTAAAATTTTAAAAATAAGAATGGGTTAGATCGAGCCAAGTCAAGGTCAAGCTCGAATCTTGTTATATCGAATCCAGTCAGGCTCGATTTAGGATTTGGTGGCCTGGCTCATTGCCTCCCTACTCATAAACCCTTTTAATCCTCTGTTTCTTAAAATATGCAGAAATTTTGTTTCTTTTCTTTATTTTTTCAGTAATAATTTTTTAAAAAATAAACATTTGGTATTAAAGTAGCTTTGGTCATTTCTTCTTAAAAAGCAACAGTATTGCAGTCAACATAACCCAACCTTTTATGCCAGTTTTCAAAGGAGACAACTATGAATTGTGGAGTGTCAAAATAAGAACATTGTTCAAATAATAAGAGTCATGGGACTTGGTGGAATATGGCTATAATAAGCAGGAAGCAGCGATTAGGCCGAGGGAAAACAAGAAAAAAGATTCAAAGGCTCTATTCTTCATAAAACAAGTTGTGGATGACTTAATTTTCTAAAAAATTGCAGCAACCTCAACAACAAAGGAGGCATGGACAACTTTGCAGCTTATTTTCATAGCTCATCCATAATGGTCATAGTAAAGTTGCAGACATTTCGTCGAGAATTTAAAGACCTGCATATAAAGAACAATGAATCAGTGCAGGCATTCGTGTTTCAAGTAGCAATCATTGTCAACCAAATGAGGTCTTACGAAGATGATGTTTTGGAAAAGAATATTTTAAGCAAAGGAATTAGGAGTTCAACTCCAAAATTTGACCAGATGGTTGTAGGTATTAAGGAGTCTAAGAACTTATTGTATTATTCCATAGATGAGTTGATAGGTTCATTGCAATCCCTTGAAGCAAGAATCAACAGAACAAAATAAAAGAATGTGGAAAAGGCGTTCCAAGTAAAAGGAGAGAGTTCAAAGTAGTAGGGAAAATCTGTGAGATATAGAAAAGGTAGAGGGGGATTTTGAGGAAGAATTTACAATAAAGGTAGAGGAACCAACAAAGGATTCAAACAGAGATCCAACAACAACAATAAGGACAAAATCCAATGTCACTGTTGTAAAAAAATATAGACATGTGAAAGCTGATTGATGGTTTAAAGATAAACAAGCAAATTTCGCAAAAGAAGCGGATGAAGAGAGTAAGCTGTTTATGGCATATTTTGACACAACAGACACACAAGGTGAAGTGTGGTTTATCAATAGTGATTGCTCCAATCATGTGAGCAGCAAGAAGTAGATATTTAAAGAGCTCGAACAATTTGACAAAACTCAGAAGAGGATGGTCAAATTAGGAGATGATCAAGAAGTGCAAGTGGAGGGGAAAGGAACAACAACCATCAAAACTAGCTAAGGTAAATCCAAATTCTTATATAATTTTCAATTTGCTCCTAACTTAGTCTATAATTTGCTAAGTGTTGGACAAATTTTGGCTAGTGGATATTTAGTAATGTTTGATGATGAAATATGCATTATTAAGGATAAAAAATAAAAAAAACAACAGTTGGAGTTTTAACAACTAAAAACATAATGTTTCCACTTGACCTCTTTGCTATGGACGATATCACCTTGGTTGTGGAAGAAAAAGATGAGTCCAAACTTTGGCACCTTCAGTATGGACATCTAAATGCAAAGGGATTAAAGTTGTTGGAAACAAAGGTATGGTTCATGGTTTACTAAAAATTCAAATTTTTGATTTATGTGAAGGCTACATTTATGACAAGCAAACCAGGAAGTCGTTCCCTACTAGAAAAGCGTAGAGACCTCAACATGTATTTAATTAGTTCATGTAAACCTCTACGGCTCTATGAATACGAAGTCACATAGAGGAAGTTATTACTTTCTTCTATTCATTGATGAATTCAACAGAATGAGTTAGGTATATTTCTTAAATCCAAATTAGAAACCTTTCAAAATTTTTAAAATTTCAAGGCAGTGGGAGAAAATAAAATTGGAAAATGCATAAAGTTGTTTCACATGGATAGAGGCGATGAATTTTTATCGAAGGAGTTTAATCATTTTTGTGAAGAAAATACAATTAGAAAGGAGCTGACTGCACTATACACTTCAAAGCAGAACAAAGTAGTAGAATGCAAAAATAGGAAGGTGGTAGAGATGGCAAGAAGGTTCTTGAAAGGGAAAGGTCTTCCAAACCAATATTGGGCAAAAGTTATAACATTAACATTGTACTTGTTGAATCTCTCCCTTAAAAAAGTTATCCAAAATATCACTCCATATGAAGCATAGAAAGGAACCAAACCCACTGTGAGTCATCTTAATTTTTTTTGATATATTGCTTATGTTTTAGTTAATGCTAAAAATCGCCAAAAATTAGATGAGAAATAAGTTAAATGTATTCTTGTGGGTTATTACACTAAGATTAAAGCATATAAATTTTATAACCCCGTAATTAGAAAGATATTTTTCAATAGAAATGTAATGTTTAATGAGGCAGAAAGCTGGAATTGGAGTAGTAGCAATAGAAATAAGGAACATTAACATCAATTTCCCTTAATGGAAGAGACAAATTTAGCCTTAATTCCTACAATTTCACCAAATACAATCCAGAAACTTCATTGAATTTTGCTCCTGCGAATTTTGCTCCTGCTCAATGTAATCCAACAACAACACCAAATGCAACTTTTAACACTATAAGCTCAAGCACATCCTCTGAAGAGACTTCACCAAGGAAATTCAGATCATTAGGAGAGATTTATGAATCAAAGGAGTTTGCGTTAATTGTCCTAGATCCTATAAAATATGAGGAGGCAGTAGACAAATAAAAGTGGAGGCAAGCTATGAGAGAAGAGCTCATATCCATCGAAAGGAATTCAACTTGGGAGCTAGTAAATCTGCCAAGTGGAAATAAACCAATTGGTATGAAGTGGATATTGAAGACAAAATTTCATACAAATGTTAGTATCCATATGTACAAGGCTCAGTCGATCGTGAAAGGGTACTCCCAAAAATAAGGGAGTGATTATAAGGAGACATTTTCTCCTATAACTTGACGCGAAATTATAAGACCTTTTTTGGCGTTGACATCTCAACTCAAATAGAAGGTGTATTAACCTGATGTGAAGTCGAATTTTTTGAATGGAGAGTTTGAAGAAGAAGTTTATGTTACACAACTAGAAGGTTTTGTAATTCATGGGAAAGAAGAAAAGGTGTATATGTTGAAGAAGACTCTTTATAGCTTAAAGCAAGCCCCAAGAGCATGGTATGGTAAAGTTGATGCATATTTCTAGCAAAATGGCTTTCTGAAAAGTGCAAATGAGCCCACTCTTTATTTAAAAACACCACAAGAGTTAAGACATTTATTGCAACTTTTTTGTGACTATCATTTCATCACATATACGAGGTTCTTTGTCATAAAACAATTGATTGGCACTATTGTTTGGATTAACTGTGGTGATTTATTTTTTTCTCACTAATACAATGGTAATTGTAACAATTTAGTATCTTTCACAATTAAATTGTCACTATTAATGTATTAATAGTGTCAAATTTTCTTTTATCACTAAGTTTTGTCACTAAAAGCTTGTGCAATTTGGCGTCAAAGTAATTTTAGCTAGAATGAATTGCAATTATGACAAAACATATATTGTTCACTAATGTTTTCTGTTTGTTGCAACAAAACATAGTTTGGTCAATAAAATATTTTTCTCTGACTGTGACGAAATAGTTTACCGTAACACGATATTTTATTTTTTGTGATGAAAACTTTTTTCAATAAAAATTTAATTAGTTAGTGTCTACTTAATATTGTCACAAAAAGCAGAACTATCACTATGGTCAGTACTATTGGTAATTTTTGTGACAAGAAATTTTAATGTCACTTGATCATCAACTTTTTGTTACAAAGGTGATTGTCAATATAAACATAACAAATTAATGATAACTATTTCTTATTATAATAGCGTATTAAAATTAACCACTCTAATGATTAATTTTTCATTATTGTACGAATTTTAGAGATTAGATACTACTTGTCACAGTTTTTCTTTAATATTATTATTTGCAAACAAATTTAAATATTTTCTTATAAAATATTCAAACTATATAAATTGATAATCCAAAAGTAATATTTTACATATCAATAGATATTTGCTAAACATAACTTTGAAATTTTATCAAAATAAATAAATGTTTAAATATAATGAAAGTCCTTATTGTATTGTTCATAATAATAATTATGAACAATAATTATTATTATGTGTAATTGTAATCATAATTATAATTGTATTGTTCATAATAATAATTACCATTATTTGCAACTAGAATATAATTTGCATTTAATAATTTAAAAGTCTTCCGTATGATAGTAGACTAAATCTTTTTTCTTTTAATATAAGAATAATTTATTTAAGAAGTAAAATCGCAAACTTCGGAGATGCTATACTTCTAAAAGGGGAATAAATACATTAGAATTTAAAGAATTTATATATTGAATTTATTTTTAGTTTATTTATTTTAAATATGTAATAAATTAAATGTATATTAAATATGTTATTAATAGAATTTTGAAGGAAGTTACTGAACAATCCAACATTGACATAAACTTAAAATTATGGACACTAACTATGAAAAGCCATGGAAACTCGATCAAATTTTTAAATTTGAAATTGACCATTCGAAAGCGATATCACAGAAAAAAAGATGAGCATGGTCACATCGAAGTTTATGGGATGTTCCAATGCAATCTAAACTCAATGTTTCAATCAAAATGGTGATGTATTAATATATTTATAGCCAATACGGTAACATTACGGAGCCATAATCAACTACGCACAGATAATCATTGAGCCTTAGACACCGAACAACTTAGAAACACCATATATAAACTCCGTCTCGCTTGTCATTTAAATTATATTTTAATATTTTTCATTATAAAAAGGAAGAATATTAAATTTAAATGATTATTTTAATATAATAAAATAATTAAATACTAATATAATTATTAGAGAGTAATCACTAAATCTCCTCCTAAAAATTCTTAATTTATCATTGATTCTTTTTCAGTAGATGAGTTAAATAATTTCAAATACATTAATTTTTTAGTGATTTTAATTGAATATAAATTTTAATTTTTATATTTATTTAGGGTTATAGAAATAACTACAATAAATAGTTATTGACTAATATTAATTTTGATTGTTATAATTAAGATAAAATGATATTTTTTGATAAATGAATGACTCATCTTTTAATGGGATTGTATTTATATTCTCATTTAAATGTTTCTAGTTGTTATAATTGGTCAACTAAAAAAACTAAATTCCAATTACCAAATACATAAAAAAAGAAAAAAAAGTATGTTATTCTCATAAATTTAGGAGGGGCCCACACTAAGCATTTAGAAATTGCAGATAAGAGTCGAAGCGAAGCTATTTTTTACCTCTGTAGGATTTTTGCTTCGCTTCACTTTTGCAATTTAGGGCTTCCTGTCCCTCCCTCAAAGCACAATCACAGTGCTACACTTGTGCAAATGGCAAAGCCATCTCAAGGCCGCGTATCACTGCCATTTGGTTCAGGTTCAAGCTCCTCATCACACTAGCGGTCGCATTCCTACTCAAGATCAAGGTGATAAGAGAATTTTGTGAATAAAGTAATTGAGAACAAGAGGAGAACAGAGTAGAAGCAAGAATGAGACGACAGAGGAGTTGAAAGTTATGAAAGAAGATTATATTTGTCCACTCTTCCCTTTTATTAATAATAACAACTGCTATTTATAGCATTACATTGAATTGTCTAATCATCCCCTCAAAATAAGGAACTGAATAACAACTAAACTGGAAACAACTTGAAGAAAATAATAAATCAGCATAAGATCAGCAGAAGATTTGCAACAGCCTAGACATGGCCTTCTTTTGAATGAGTCTTTAAGCATATGCTGCACATGATAAGAAATGAGCGTATCATGCCCCTCCACCAACAGTATCCTTGTCCGCAAGGATAAAGTCTAGAAATTGTTTCGAGAACCTCCATAAATTCACCCATGTAGCATCTTCAGGACTGATGCCCTTCCATTTAATTAAGACTTCCATTTTTAGTCGATATTGTCCCTTCTGGATGACTCTTCTTTCTAGGACACATTCTGCAGAGACTAACATGGAACACATTGTGGATTTTTGATCTAGGAGGTAATTCCAATTGATAAGCAACAGGCCCAATTTTTTTAGTGATTTTGAATGGTCCAAAGAATCAAGGAGACAATTTCATAGAAGAACGATTTGCCACAGAACTTTGAAGGTAAGGTTGTAATTTCAAATATACAAAATCACCAATCTAAAAAATGATGTCGCGGCACCCCTGATCTGTACAAATCTTCATTCGGTGTCTAGTAGATTGCATCATAATTCAGCCAAAATTCTGGTTCGATCCATTAGATGACTATCAACAGCTTGAACTTTTGAAGTCCTTGGCTTCAAAAGGAGCAATCTTGGTAGCAGAGTGAACAATTGTATTGTAGCTTTATTCTGCCCATGGTATCCATTCAACCCAAGAGTAAGTTTGATCTCCTGCAAAGCACCGCAGGTACTGCTTTAAGGTGCTATTAGTCACCTCTGTTTTCCCATCCGTATGAGGGTGATAACTATAACTCATATTTAAAGTTGTACCACGGAGTTTAAATAAAGCTCTCCAAAAAATACTCATGAACACCTGATCCTTGTCACTTACAATCGATTGTGGAAACCCATACAATCGAACCACATTAGAAACAAAAATCTTAGTGATATCTGTTGCAGAAAAATGGTGCTTGATTGGAATAAAATGATTATACTTGGACAACCGATCAACAACAACAACAAGAATCGTGGTATATCCCTGTGATAGCGGTTTCAATGAAATCTATAGAGATATTTGTCCAGATGGTTGTTGGAAAGGGTAGAGGTTGTAAGAGCCCTCTTGGAGCTATAGTATCAGTTTTAAACCTTTGGCTGGTGGAACACTCCTGCAAAAATTGCTTGACCTTTTTTCTCAACCCATGCCATAAAAAAGGTTGCTTCACACGCCTAAGACTCTTATGATAACCGAAATGTCCACCTAAAATTGAGGAATGGGCTTCTTGTAAAATGGCAGTAATTAAAGTTGAATTAGAACTCAAAAATACCTTCCCTTTTTTGAACCACACGCCATCCCTCAAAAGTAGCCGAGATTGACTTTGATTCCTATTTTGTAGATTGGAATAAAAAGAATTCTCATGAACTTCTTTTTTGAAATGTTTCCACCAACTAGTTATAGGTAAAGTTAACGCCATAAAAATGATTCCCCACAATCACACCTACTCAAAGAATCTGCTCTAGTATTTTCCATTCCCTTCTTGTATTCGATAATGTAATCATATCGCATTAATTTTGGAAGTCAACGTGCTTGAGAAGGGGTGGTAACTCGTTTCTTCATAAGATACTTTAGACTTCTTTGATCGATTTTAACTGCAAACAATTTTCCTAGCAAATAGGGCCACCACCTCTATATGGCCTTCACGATTGGCAACATTTCCTTCTCATATGTTGATAGAAGAAAAGATAAGCCTTTTAATGCTTCACTAAAAAATGAAGTTGATCGTCCGTTTTGTGAGAGAATGGCTCAAATAACTGTTCCATAAGCATCACACTTAAGAGAAAAAGATTGTGAGAAATCTGGTAACTATAAAATTGGGTGTGTGGAAAGGGCCTGCTTGAGGAGAGTGAACGCACCTTCTATTTCAGAATTCCAGTGAAACTCGTCCTTGGTGAGAAGTTAGGTTAGTGGGGCAGCAATTTGACTAAATTTTCTGATGAATTTTTGGTAATACCTTGCTAAGCTAAGGAAGCCTCTAACTTGTTTAGTAGTGGTTGGCATAGGCCATTCCAATATAGCTTGAATTTTCTTTGGATCAACAGCTACACCCAATTTAGAGATTGTATGTACTAAGTATTCCACTTGAGTATCCCCAAAATGACATTTGGTTTCTTTGGCATGCAAATGGTTGCCTTATGGTAACTCCAGAACTGTGCAGAGGTGAGACAAATGTTCTTGCCATGTTTTACTGTAAATCAAGATATCATCAAAAAATACTAATATGAACTTACGTAAATATGGCTGGAAAAGTTCATTCATCAAGTTTTGGAATGTGGCGAGGGCGTTTGTGAGCCCAAAGGGCACGACTACGAACTCATAGTGTCCTTTATGTGTCCGAAAAGTAGTTTTTGGCAATATATGCTTCAAAAACTCTTATCTGATGGTAACTCACATGTAAATCCAATTTAGAAAAAAATTTTGAGCCATGCAGTTCATCCAGTAACTCATCAATGATAGGTATTGGGAATTTATCTTTAATGGTGATGTTGTTTAAAGCTCAATAGTCAACAAAAAATCTCCAACTGCCATCCACTTTTTTGACGAGCAAAACAGGTGATGAAAATGGGCTTCTACTGGGACGAATTAAGCCTAACTGTAATACTTCCTCTACCAAAATTTCTATTTATGATTTTTGGTAATGAGGATACCTATAAGGGCGGACATTGATGGGACCGGATTGGGGTAAGAGTGGAATTTGATGATCATGTGATCAGTGGGGTGGCAGGGACATGGGAGTGTCAAAGATATCTTGAAATTCGGCTAACAGTGTGGTAAGTTTAGGTAGGTGATTTGGACATGTGAGCTGCTTTTCTATTTGTGCCAGTGTGATTTGTAAAAATATTCTAGTATTAATGTTGTTTTCATTCTTTTTAATGCCATAATGTCTCCTTGCTTCATCCCTTAGAATACAATCATTTTTCCATCAGCATTAATGGTCATAGTGAGGTGCTTGTAGCCAGTTTCAACTGGTCCCAATGTTGATAACCAATGGACTCCAAGTACAACTGAATAAGCTATTACAAGCAAGACATAAAAGCCGGCCAAGGAATGAAATCCTTGTATATCAAAAGTAATAGCCCTGCATTGTCCTGCACATTCAACTCGCTCCTCATTAGCAATAATAACATGAAAAGGTTGGTCTGCTTTCACCTATAATCCGAGTTTCTTTGCCAAGGTTTCATTAATGAAGTTATGGGTACTCCGGCTATCTACTAGAATGGCTACTTCATGTCCTCTTATTTTCCTACCAAGTCACAAGGTCTGAGGGTATTTCACTCCCACTATTGCATGAAAAGAAATTTTAGGTACTGTGCTGTTGGACTTTTCATTGGGTGAATCTTCATCCAAATCCATGTCTTCTTCTCCCACATCTGCTATCATGAATAATTGGGGATGATGACATCGATGTGATGGAATGAATTTCTCGTCACAATAATAAGATAACCGCTTGTCTCATCGCTCCTTTGCTTCTTGTGTGGAGATTTTGCAGACTGGGGTGTTTTTAATAGCATTGTTTTTGGTTGTAGGAATTGGTCCGAGTACTCTAGCAGTGGTATATGCCTTGGCTGGCCAGCTGGTTTTGGTGGTTGGAAATATCTTCTTTTAGAGGTTGTCTCGTTCCTCAATTAGTCGAGCAACCCCAATAGGAGTAGTTAAGATTTTGAGATCTAGCCTTACTTCATCCTTTAAGCCTGAAACAAAGCAACCTATAAGAAAATTCTCAGGTAAGTCATCAACCATATGACATATTTTTTCAAATTCTTCTTGGTAAGTTGCTACAGTGGTTGTTTGCTTTAATCTAGTTAAGGCTTCAGAAGGGTCTTCATAGTCAATGGGTTCGAACTATTGAAGAACCGCTTTCGTAAACTCCTTATGTCATTGGACCTTTGAATTTATTAAGCCAACGATGCCATTGCGGGGCAATTCCTTCCAAGTGAAAGGAGGCAAGCTGTACACGTTGGTCTTCTACTACTTCTTTAAATGCAAAATATTGTTCCGCCTTGTATATCCAGCCCTACGGATCATTTCCATCAAACTTTGGAAAGTTAAGTTTAAGGTGCTGGTTATCCAGGCTGGGGTTGGTGTTTGTGGAATTACGGAAACCCGAGCAATTTTTTTTATGATAGGGGTTTGTCTAGGTGTTTGTGGTGTTTGGGGCTGTCGTTTTGATGTATTGGGTTCAAAAGAAGCAAAAGGGTTGGTCTCACCTTGGGAAGAAGTGAGGGATTGTAATTGGAGATGTTGGGATTCTTGTGTGGTTTTCATGGATTGTATTTCAGTACGGATGGTTTGCATGGTAATATGGATTTGGTTGAAGTTGGATTCGTGTCGTGCTAGAGCGTCGTTAATGTCATTATGAAACTCTGCGCTGAATTTGCCACATGTCTCCATCTAGAGAACCTGCTCTGATACCACCAGATAACAGAATTTTATGAATAAAGTAATTGAGAACAAAAGGAGAACATGGTAGAAGCAAGAATGAGATGACAGAGGAGTTGAAAGTTATGAAAGAAGATTATATTTGTCTGCTCTTCTCTTTTATTAATGATAACAACTGTAATTTATAACATTATATTGAATGAAAATTGAATTCGACTTAATTGTTTAACCATCCCCATAAAATACGGAACTGAATAACAACTAAACTGGAAACAACTTAAAGAAAAGAACAAATCAGCATAAGATCAGTAGAAGATTTGCAACAGCCTAGACATGGCCTTCTTTTGAATGAGTTTTTAAGCACATGCTGCACATGATAAGAAATGAGCGTATCATAAGGTCAATGTCGTATTCCCCTTTTAGTCCTCATTCTCGTTCTTGCTTATGATCTCTTTCACGCTCTAGATCCTTCTCTTCCTTTTCCTATTTTCCATCTCGTAACGTCAGTTCTTGTAGCCCAACTCTTCCTCCCCACCGCAAAAGGTTAGGTCTTGGCCATACCAAAGATAAAGTTTGGAACTTCATTTTCATCTCTGAGAAAACCTAGTTATGCATATTATCTATTTGATTTTGCTTATACGTTAAATTTTCTTTGTTTAATTACATAACCCTCCTGAGGCTAAGCGAGGTCGCTCGTCACCTCCACAGTTTAAAAAAGCTTCTTCTCCCCCTAAGTAAAATTGTGTCCTGATTGGTAACTCGTGTTTAAATAAGTATGTGGAGGACTTCTATTTCCAATTTTTTGGAAGCATATGATTTGGAGTGCTTTTTGGGTTTTGACAAGGTGGTTAATTATGGTGTGAGTTGGTAATGCACTACTTTATGATGGATCGTCCCTTTTTTTTTTTGGTATATGAGTTTTGGAAAATGAGATGTGAATATGATAATTTTTTATTTTGCCACCTACACAATAGACATGTTATCAAAACATGGCATGGGATATCTAGCGAATGTGGATAAAAATTGAACTTAATGTGTGATATTTAACCAGTTTACATAATAGCCACTTGACAGTTTGACCTGATAAACTGATTGGAGAAAAAAACTAAGCATTTATTCATTTAAATTTAATTTTACATCAATTTTTTTGGATCAATTTAACTTTTTTGACTTGTGATGATATTGTACTAGGTAAGGATTTCGAATGTTGGATTTTATTCTTATTTTTTATAATCATTATGGTTGGATATTCATGTGGTTAAGATGTTAAAGGGATAACATCTAAGTCTTGAGAAAAAAGTATTCTAGCTGAAATTATGGCTGCAAAGAGACATGCAAGTGATTTAGAAGATGGATTTGCAAGAATTACTGAAATCACAAAAACACAAAATGAAAAGATTCAAGCTCAAAATGCAGCTATTGAGAAGCAAGCCACAGAAGCAAAACAAATTTCAGCTCCTTTTACACATTTGACTAATACTAGAGTAATTCCTAGTTTGTTAATCAATGCTTCTGCCTTAACTGGAGATACATTAAATACCCCGACTAGTCATGTGAGTTTATAAATTTATAAAATCTAGAATGGTTAGTATTTAATTGATTCTATTTTTTATTTATTTTATAGGAAACAAATCAATAGTGAACTTCATCTGGAAGAATAGCCAGGAAAATTTACCTTTGAGAGTTTTAGCTTAAATTAGTAGTTAGTAGTTTAGGATAACTGTAATAAATATAATTGTCTTGGATATTAAGTTTTCAATTTTATATATAAGAATTTAGAATTTTGTACATTTTTTATTTTTATATATACTAATAATTTTATTTACTTGTGTAACAATATCTTGACACTAAACTTCTGTATCATTTATGAAAACTTCTATTTTATGGCCACCAATGCAAAATTTTTATCGATTAAGCAAATAAATTGTTAAATTTAATAATATTATTTGTGACAAACATGAACAAATTAGTGATAAATTTATTGTAACATATAATCTTTATTTAGTGACAGCGTTATTGTGATATATAACTTTCATACTTGCGACAAAATTTTTTAGACAATATGGTCATTGTGAAAATTTCTTTTACCAGCAATTCAATTCCATTGTTGAATTGATAGTTTTATTTATGACAATAATATACACATTAGTGACAATATTTTTTGTAAGAAAAAATTTTCATTTTATGATAAAATGATATTGACACATTTTCTTAAAATATTAGTAACCAAGCAGTAATGGACACTGATTAAAAAAGAACGAGTGACAAATATTTTGACACTATTTTCAATTAATTTTAATGGCGATGATATTGCCATAACAAAATAAAGTATGGATACAGCTTTATTCATCACTACTTTATATTGTTTGTATGGACAAACTAGTCATAAATATGTAAAGTTACTGTGATCATATAATTTTGTCACATATTCCATAGTTTTTAATGCCAGTACTTTTTTCATAAAAATGTTGCATAATTGTGACCATTTTTCTAAATTAGTCACTATCTCATTACGGAGGTATTTGTGACGGGAGGTGACGACTTTAAAAATTGGACACTATTAATAGTAGTGACTAATATTACTGCTTTTAATGACAACTTTTTCTTTCACTAAAAATACAATTTTTTGTAGTGAGAAGCATGGTAAATTTGCTTTCTTAATAGTGTGCTTATATGTTGATAATATAATTTATATGGGTTCAGCTTCAGTACTTGTAGAAGAATTCAAAGCCAACATGATGGGCACCTTCAAAATGACTAACCTAGGATTGCTGCATTATTTCCTTGAATTGTAGATTTTGCAAGATGAAGAAGAGGTATTTGTTTTTTAAAAGAATTATTCAGTAGATTTATTAAAGAAATTCAACATGTCAAATTGCAAGATGGTGGCTACTCTAATGAACAAGAACAAAAAATTAAAGCAAGCAAATGAAGTTGAAGCTGCAAATTAAAGGCATTTTAGAAGCTTAGTTGGTGGATTGATATATTTAACTCACACTAGGCCAGACAGTTCATTCTTAGTTGGTGTAGTGTTATGATTCGTGAGCAGTCCATCAAAGAAAAATTATAGAGTAGCAAAAAGGATTTTTAAGTTAAATTGTAAGGACTTTAAATTATGGGATTTGGTACACTCATATAATAAATTTTAGATTGCCTGGATTTACTGATTATGGTTAGGTTACCTCATTATATGATAGATGAAGTACCTTTGGGAATGTGTTTAGACTTAGTTTAGGTGCAGTCACACGGTGCTCTAATAAACAACCAATAGCAAAATTATCTTAGAAAAATGTTGTGAGATTTGCAACAAAAGCAAGAGTGGGGAACTGAATTTTATTGTGATAATAAATCAACAATTGTAATTGCAAGGAATCTAGTTTGTCATAGCAATTCAAAGCATATTGAGTTTGAGATTTCATTTTATTTGGGAATTAGTGGCTACAGGAGAAATAGTTATGAAGTTATGTCATATTAATGTCCAATATGTAAATATCTTCACCAAATCTTTTTTAAGTTAAAAACTTGCTTCTCTTAAATCTTTACTTGAAATCTGTTGCAGGAAATATCATTCAAAATTTGTTGTAGAAAAACACTACAACAAACTCTCAAAAATAGTTGATTAGTTAACTAGTTAATTGGAGATTTTTTAGTGTTTTTAGTCAACATAAATATCTGCAAGTAACTTAATTTTCTGCATTTGGTTATTTGTTAGCTAAAAATTGACATTCCAATTTCTGTTGACTGTGCATTGAATAAATAGTATTAGTCCTTAATTTCTTTAAAATTTGCAGAATTTTCATTTTTTCCTTTATTTTTGCAGCCGTAATTTCTTTTAAAACAAACACCCTCAACTATTCTAAACATGAAAGGTGTAACAATGTATGGGAGGGCAGGAATCTCCGAAGGTTTAACCTATTTGCAAGGGGCCTCTATATAAGGAAATTCGCCTAACAAAAACTTGACGACCAATATGTACATTTGTTGGATTCACGTAAGTATGCACTTCCTTTCTTTATTTTTGGTCTAATTTGATAGAAATAGGGAAACAAAACCTTAACAATGTTTTTTCACCCAAAAGAATGTTGTCTATGGGTGGTTAGCCAGTAACTTCCCTTGTTGTGATGGGTCGTATCTACTGAATTTCTTTATGAAACCTCATGTCTATCCACTGCCCAACGTCTCCTTTTGTTGTTTTAATGGGAAGACAACGGGGAGTCAAAAATGTGAAACAGTACTAGTTCCCTAAGCTTGGCATTATTTTTACACGCACCATCTGATTGCATTTTGCTAAAAGCTTAGAAGAGCCCTCTCACCCATTCGAATCTTAACATCAATGGCACCAGGTATGAGATTAAAATTCTGCCTTTCCATTTTATTGTAATAGACATGTACATAGTTTATTCTCATGTCTAACAGTTGGTGTCAGAGCAAATTTACCACCGTCATGATGTACTTGAATTTATATGATTATATGCATGAATTGTTACTTTTTTTTTTGCAAATATTGATGTTGTTTGAGTCACTATATCATGAAATTAATCTTGCATATATGATGGAAATTCAATTCTGTTTAAAATGGCTTTTGAATTATCAAAGATGTAGTTTTAAAAGCCAAGATATAGAAGGATTTATAAAATGGGTCGAATTTGGGTTGTTTTAACCCGGCTGAAGGTTGAAGACAATGAATACATGTTTTTTGTTGTTGCTAAATATGGGCTCCATAACAATTTTCTGAAAAATCATCAAAGATGTAGCGTCCCGTTACTATGGGGTATATACCAGAATACCCTGAGGACATTCCAGTACATAACCTATGATAATGATATGCTACGTTCAATCACAACATTCACTTAACATGGCATCATCATTCTTTATTTTCTCATAAAACATCATAATGAAAAACACCATATTTTAAAACCCAAATTTCTCCTTTCATTTCATAAAACCAAATATTTACATTGTAGCTTTCGAATAACTGTACATGTACATCGTAATAACCTAATACAAAATAAGCTAAATGAAAGAGGAAATGCACAAAAGATCTATCTAATCCTCCAATCTTAACTGACCGACCTGTGAGCCATTTTCTTCTCAAAAGTACAAGAATTACGATTCTTGTACGATCTCTCAGTAGCTAGAATCCTCTCTCAGTCCTGAAATGTCAACGTGCAATTTTTGGTGAGTTTTGTGAACTCAGATGAGGTAAGCATCATCGATGGTTCACTCAATTCATGCAATATATCATTTCACATAACATATAATTCACTTCATTGCATTTTTACATATATTATCACATATCACAATCTCATTTAAGAGTAAGACAATTGCATTTCAATCAATCAAACATACTTAATAAATATGAAATGCTCATGTGACTCTTTTCTAATTATTACGTTGTTGTAATCGAGTGCCTAAACTGTCCCGTATCTATTGTGGATACCAAGCTCATTTATATTGTCCCTTATCCGTTGGAGATACAGGGCTCATTTTACATAGTGAGCTTTTGGCTCTTAATCACATTTGGAGCTTTAAGCTCATTTTTGGTGGCTACTCAGGTCACAACTCTCATTATCTGATCATGCACTCATGTATGGAATGCATCTCTCATAATCAATCAATCATGTCAAGAAGCATTTAGTTTTTTACATTTACATACAAGTAGCACTTCAATATCACATTTATAAATCATAATCATCGGACCTTTGTGTCTGGATTTTAATACACAACAATACATAAAATTTAACACAACAATAATTGAGTGAGACCATCTGGGTTACTTACTGCTTGCTTTCGAAGTTATTGCCTCAAAGTTCTGGCAACGTCTAAATGTTGACATTCCAATTGCTCCTCTATAACAAGTAATATACACATATCACTATTTCGCACAATTGTATACGTGTCTATTAATGCACATATATGAATATGAAATATGCGCAATGTATGCTCAATGAAATTCTTAGGTATTTTTCCGTGATTCTCATCACATAATCATTCATATTTAAAACTCACGAAATTATCATTTATACTTATGGTTTATACCCTAATAAGACCATAAAAAATCAAAATTTATAACTCGTTTCTTCAATTTAGATTTTTCCTAAGACACACTTTCGAGTCAACTTTTCATGATCAATATAATAAGGAGAATTAAGTAATTCGATGATACTTTCTTCTAAAAAATCGTTCATCTATATCTTAAGTTTCTAATGACACCAAGATCATTCAATTCGGTTCAGTATCCCAAAAGTTATACTCCAAATAAATTCAAACCATTCTTAAACTATAACAGTGTCATGCACTCAACTTCAGTACAAAATTTGAAATTTTTAGAGACATAATTAATATTCTTTTTCTTCAAACAAATTGTAGCTCTATGTCTCTAGTTTATTCCAAATTAAGAATCACTCCATTCAGATGACTATAGATCAAGTTATGATCAAAATACCAAAGCATGTTTAAGCTATGCAGGAAAGTTGACCGCGGCGAACTTGTCCCGAGAGGAATCCTTCTAAAAATCTTGCAAGTTGGCCACGGCGAACCAAGAAGTTAGCCGTAGTGAATTTTTACAGAGAGCAGTAATGACAAGTTGGCCATGGCAAAACAAGGAGTTAGTCACAGCGAACTTTTACAGAAAACAGTTGATAGGACTCATCTTCCAATTTTCTAGATTTTATAACTTCCAACATTTTACATCTAACCTAGATCACCTTTTCTACTTCATTTCCTCTTCATTCTTAACTCCATTTCAACTCAATATCATACACACACAAATAAAAATCCCTAATTGCTCAAAAACACCAAAACATAACATATTCTTATACTATTTCAACTCCAATTCTCATTCTTTATTTCACTTCTATAAATCATCTAAATTCAAGACATCATCATATACCCTTTTCTTAACTTAACACTCACAATTTATCATTCCTCATAACAAAAAATAAAATATGATTCCATTTATCTCTTCATTCCCACATATCATCGTATTTCAAACTTCCTTTTTCAAATTCAAACATCCCATAACTCATTATCATAAATGATTCATTTATCCAACAAATTATGAATACATAATCTCATTATTTACACCCACACCCATGTTAAAACACATAAATAAGAACTCATGATCATCAATCCCAATTTATTCATCATAAATGCTTTATTAAACACCAACCCATGAAGATCAACATGTACCTTACTTGATTTCTCTTTAATGGCTTCAATCACAACAAGAAGCCCTAACTTCCCATGTCATTCACTTACATCATCATGGAGGATGGGAGGTTGGGTCTTTGGCGAGAAATGAAAAAGAGAGCAAGATAAGAGTAGCAAATGAAAGATAAGAGCAATTTGTAACATTGATGATGGTTGGGTGAGTAAAAAAAACGTAGGAGTGAAGAAGAGAAGAAGAAAGCCATAAAATAGAAGAAGAAGAAAAAAAAAGATAAAACATTTAAGTGGTCTTTCTTTAAGTTAAAGAGTGAGTAACGTGAGTGAGAGATGTGGTGTGAGTGGTGACAAGTGGTGATGACATTTGTCACTGCCACTTGTCACTTTCCTATGGCCCCATTCGGACCCCTTTTAAAAACTAGTCCATTTATCCTCAATTTTTACTCTAATTGTCTCCAAATTTTAATGGCATATGTCATTAAATTCTAACATCATTTATAAAAATTTTCACTATCATTTGATTCTTAATTCTACTTCCATTTATCTATTGTCTTGCCACTTGGCATTTTTCCTAGTTCAAAATTTTCCCAAATTTTCAGAAATTTTTTAAAATTCTCCAAAAATTCTAACTTACTAAAATACACTCTTCAAATCAATTTTCAACATATAAAAACCACAATTCTCAATATAATCCCATTTACAAATCAATTATACCTGGAATGTTAATGAATGCATGTACTATCATTTTAATGTGCAATAGTTCAATATTCATATGTATCAGCATGTTATATTATGCGTGAGCATGAAATGCATCTTCTAATTTCTCAATAATTTCTCATATTTACTATTCTAGCCTCAACATGGTTAACGAGATGTTACAAAAGACTTGTCATACTTATTGTTTTATATCTGTGTTTATTTTCTTTATTTTATTGATTTATTAAGAGGAAACACAACAATTTGTTGTCATGGGGCCCATCGTTGGAAAGTTTTTGGATAAGTTCTCTAAAACTTACTTTTTTAGTGTGTCCATCATTGCAAGCTTTAGTTGTAAAGACTAAGTATGGTTCTGGAATTCAATACTTTTTATGGTTCCCATCATCAAGGTTTTAAATTGTGTTTGCTTTAATTGTTTTTTTATTACAAAGAAACAGTTGCTTTGTATGAATTATATATAATCCTTATTTTGTTAGGCCCCCTTGGAAAGCTTTAAATGAATTTTGAAACATATAACCTTATATTTTATGGGTTATTGAAATGTTTTAAGTTTATAGTTGTAAAGAATAAATTCTTTGGTTTAGTCTTATGACAAATGGGAAATGGACAAAGGTAGTGATAAATGCCTTTGTTGCATACACACCTTGTGCCACATATAATCTGGTGATAATGTTTATACTGCATTTACATATTGAACCCATAAATATTTCCATTTTAGAGATTAGTCCAACTTTATTGAATTGCATGATTAAATCTTTGTTTGATTTTAAATTCATGTATATTTTTTTTATGCAAGTTTTAAAGGATTACGTAGAACCTTTATTATTAATATTTTGCATAAAATGAGGTGTCATGTGATCAATATAAATTTAATTAGTTGAAGATTAGCCACATCATCTTTCATTAAGAGAAATTGTATATTAAGTTGATATGGATCACATCTACTAAAGTGACATAAATTGTAATTAATCATATACGAACATAATAAATTTTTATCCCATATGAATATTTATTATATTTGCATGGTTAATTAGGATGGAATAGTAAATTATCTTTTTTTTTTAATTTGCCCACAGGTATTAAGAAAAGGAATATAATTTAATAGTTTCATCGTAAAGATTATGTATGAATCTTTTCAATTAAAACTTAGCCCATAGATAGTTTTAATTGTTATATGATTCATATTTGAAATATGATTGCATGTTTTAACATTTGTAAAACATGATATATGTTTATTTGCCTAAAAAATTTAGTGAAATAAGCATGTTTATTTGAATTTTGTGTAGTTATTCAACCCGCAAATTTTTTCTGATATTCAATATGATATTCCCGAATTAAATGGTGATAACTATAAAATATGGAAAGAGAGGATTCTCCTCCAATTAGGGTGGATGGACATTGATTATGTTATCTGAAAAGATGAACCACCTGCACCTATTGAAACTAGCACTTAGGCTAAGATTGCTCTCTATGAACGCTGGAAGTGATCTAATTGCCTCAGCATGATGTACATAAAGACCAAAATTCATAATAGGATTTGTAGTTTTATTGGAGAGTGTGAATATGTTAGGGATCTACTAAAGGCTATTGATGAACAGTTTGAGTCTTCAGATAAGGCCATAGCTAACACCTTAATGACCAAGTTATAATCAATGAAGCTCATAAGTGTTAGTGAGCACATCATGCAAATGAGGGACATTGTGGCTCATCTAAGGTCTTTTGAGGTTGAGATGTCTGAGTCTTTCCTTATGCATTACATACTTAATTCCCTTTAACCTCAATATGGACCCTTTAAAATCTCTTATAATATACATAAGGATAAATGGTCTATCAATGAACTGCTAACCATGTGTATTCAAGAGAAAGGGAGGGTGAAAGTGCACATATGATCGCATAAGGAAGGAATAGATGGCAAGCCAGACAAAAAAGAAGGGTAAAATATCAGTTTATACTGAGATCAAAAAGGATTTCAATCTCCAGTGTCGCTTCTGCAAAAAGAAAGCACACATAAAGCAGGATTGTTTCATATTTAAGGATTGACTTATAAAGAAAGTATTTCAATTTCACTTGTTTGTTATGAATCTAATATAGTTGATGTTTGTCATAACATTTGGTGGATTGATTCTTATTCTACAATCCATATTTCCAATACATTTTAGCGTTTCTAAACCATAGGAAGCCAGTGGGCAGTGAACAGTGCATCTATTCAGGCAATAAGATGTGTTCACATGTGGAAGCTGATGGGATATGAAAATTAGTTTCGAATTTTGGTTTTGTTTTGAATTTGGAAAGAACATTTTATATTCCAAGTTTCTCTAGAAATTTGATTTCAATTTCAAGACTTGTACTTTTGGTATATTCCTTTAACTTTTTAAATATATCATTTTGTTTATATCATAGATCTAATCTTGTTGGGAATGTTACAATGATTGATGGTCTTTTTCGAATTAATTTGCAAGAAAATACTTTTCACAATACAATGCATGTCCATAATAATACTGGTATTAAAAGATGTGTTATGAATAAACAATCCTCTATGTTGTGGCACTGAAGATTGAGATATATTTCCCTTGAAAGAATTAAAAAATTAGCTAATGATGGAGTACTTAATACTTTGGATTTTACTGACTTTAATCTTTGTATGGACTATATAAAAGGAAAGCAAACCAACAAAAGAAAGGTGCCAAGAGGAATTCAGACATATTAAAGATCATACATACAGACATTTGTAGTTCATAAATGGACTCGTATGGTCAAAAATACTTCATCTTATTTATAGATGTTTACTCGCAATATATGTAACTCTACTTGCTTTATAACAAAAACAAAGCAATAGAAGCCTTCAAGATATTTAAAACACAAGTAAAGAAACAATGCGATAAGCAAACAAAGATCATAAGATCATATAGAGGTGGAGAATTTTATGGTAGATACACTGAGGATGGACAAGTACCTGGTCTATTTGCAAAGTTTCTTCAGGAGTATGGGATAATAGCTCAATACACTATAACTGGGTCTCCAGACCAAAATGATATAGTAGAAAGAAGAAACTGAACATTATTAGACATGGCATGAAGTATGCTTAGCATCTTTAAACTTCCTAAATCCTTATGGACTGAAGATTTTAAAACAATATTGTATATATTAAATCGAGTTCCAGCCATGGTTGCTTCAAAAACACCATTTGAGTTATGGAAAGATTGGAAACCAAATTTGCAACATATACACATTTGGGGATGCCTATCTGAAGTAAGATTTTATAATCCACAAGAAAAAAAACTAGATCATAGGACTATAAGTAGATATTTCATTGGATATGTTGAAAGGTCCAAAGGGTACAAATTTTATTATCCATCTTATAGTACTAGGTATGTGGAACCAAGAAATGCAAAGTTTCTTGAGAATGACTTAATCGATGGGAGTGATCATTCTCGGGACTTAGTTCTTGAGAAGAATCATTGTGACATACAAACTTCTATTTGAAGTAATAGATTGATTGTCATTCATAGCATCGTCAACCGAGTATTGAACAACCAATCATTGAAGTTTCACAAGTTGTTGATGACAATCTAGTAGATCTGATTGTTCTGCAATCACCAGAGGTTGCTGAGCAGCCAGGAGGGCGCTAATATAATATTAAGAAGATCAAGTAGAGAGAAGAAATCAGCAATACCTAGTAATTACATTATGTATTTATAAGAAGCTGACTATAATATTGGAACCAAAAATGACCTTGAAACGTTTTCACAAGCCATGAGTTGAAATGAATCTCAATTGTGGTACAATGTCATGGTAGATGAGATAAATTCTATAGCATCTAACTATGTCTGGAATCTTGTTGAATTGCCTAATGGTGCAAAGGCCATTGGATGTAAATGAGTCTTCAAGACAAAAAGGGACTCGTTAGGCAACATTGAAAGATATAAAGCTAGAATTGTTGCCAAAAGATTTACTCAAAAAGAAGGAATCGATTACACGGATTCAAAATGTCATAATTCGTATTCAGACTTTGATGGTCGTGTTGATTCATGAAAGTCAACATCTGGATATATGTTTATGTTTATCAATGGAGCCGTATCTTGGAGGAGTTCAAAGCATACTTTGACTGCTACTTGTACCATAGAGGCTGAGTTTGTTTCTTATTTTGAGGCTACCTCACATAGTATATGGTTGAAGAGTTTCATATCTGGGCTTAAAATTGTGGATTCCATTTCTAAGTCATTAAGAATGTACTCTCACAATTCAGTTACAGTTTTCTTGGTCAAAACAACAAAAGTGGAAGTCGAAGTAAGTACATCGACATAAAGTATTTGGCCATTAGAGAACAAAGTTGTTATTCAATACATTAGCATTGAATTAACGACTGTTGGTCCTTTAACAAAAGACATGCCACCAAAGAGTTTTAAGGATCATGTTGCTATAATGGGAGTCGGTTCTATTATGTGATTTATTGTATGTACTTTCACGAAACTTTTATTAATTTTATTATTTTTCATTCTAGTGTACACATTTTTATCTTAAGAATAACAAATATTATGGACTTGGAATAAACATAAAGGTTTATTCCCTTAGTTAAAGTGACATAAGAAATAGGACGCATCGTAATACATGGAAGATAATAATTACATTTAGATGACTTATCACTATGATTCGTGCATTTGATTTCTTTAATAGAGTCGAGGTTTCATGACTTTTCGATAAACTATATGACCTAAGTAGGAGACTGTTGTCTGTGGGTGGTTACCGAGTAATTTCCTTGTCGTGATGGGTCGTATCTATTAAGTTTCTTTGTGAAACCTCACGTCTGTCTACTACTCAATGTCTCCTTCTGTTGTTTTAATGGGAAGACAACCAGGAGTATAAAAATGTGAAACGGTATTGAGTCCTTAAATTTGGCCCTTTTATTATGCACACACCATTTAATTGCATTTTGCTAAAAGTTTATAAGAGCCCTCTTACTCATTCAAATCTCAACATCAATGACAGGAGGTATGAAATTAAAATTCCGCAGTTTCTTGTTATTGTAATAGAAATGTATATAGTCTATTCTTATGTCTGACAAAGAAAACATTAGTGGGGTGTTTGGTTGAGGGTAATAGAAATTCTATTACCCTTCTATTCCCACCTATTACTTATTCCTTTGTTTGGTTTATTTTATGACCTAAGGAATAGCATTCCTAAATATTAGCTATTCCTTAAATTAAGGAATAGCTAAAG
>JANZXR010000004.1:29732419-29761668 GCA_027575705.1 Erythroxylum echinodendron | reverse complement strand
TTTTATAACAAACTGAGAATTTACCCATAAATAGCAGATGTATTAATCTCTAATTTTTGTTATTATAAAAAAAATTTTCTGTCCGTGACGTGGGAGAGAATAAAACTAAACCTTGAAATAAAAAACTTTTTATGTTATAAAAAACGACAACTCTAAGCAAAATTAAGCTATAAAAAAATAAAACTTTAAACTAAACTTTAAGTTAAATTAAAAAATAATTTCTGAGTCTACCCCGCCATTGTAAATGGCGGGGTGGACACTTGGCGGGGTCACCCCGCCATTTGTAATGGCGGGGTGGATAGCTAAGCTCCACCCCGCCATTCAAAATGGCGGGTTGGACACCCTGCCATCCCCTATGACGGGGTGGTGTCTACGTTCTCCTACCCCGCCATTATTATTGACTGGATGTCCTATATCTACGAACCTCCTCCTATTTTAGCATATATCACGAACGAAAAAAATTTTTTATCATAAACTGAGAATTTACCCATTTACTTTTGATAAGTAACGGTGTCCATTGTCGTTGTCCTAATTGGTTTATTTTGTATTTTGTGCTGTTGTTATTTTTGTTGTAGAAAATTAAGAAGAGTACTATGTTTTTTCTAACGTTATTCTACAACCCTTATCTATCAAACTAATTTTTTAATTTTCCAAGAAAAAAAATGAGGACAAAGTTAGACTGAGAATTTAGACCCCTCGATACGATCAAGTCTATAAGCAATTTGGAGATGGTGGCAGTCAAGCGTACAAAGTGGGGCCAAGTGCTCCGGAAGATACACAGACATTGAAACTCCAAAGTAGGGCCTAGAGTTCAGTTACGTTTGAAGTTTGGGGCCCAAAAAGAAGAGATCAAGCCCGATTTCTTATCACCCTTTATTAAGTCACCTTTTTGGTGAAATCTTTACGGGGTAGCTAAAATGTCGAAGGATCGTTACCACTGGGATCTCCTTGAATTTTAAGTTCAAACGTCACACTGAAAGTCTACTGTTTTACCATTTTAAGCACCGTTTTAACATTGAACTAATCAGCTAGATTAGCAAATGCAACATGCTCTCATAGGTATATTCTCTACACTATTGAAGAGAAAGGATTTAAGCATTTTTTTACCAGTCAAAAGAACATCATCCAAAAATATGTTTTCAATGCGTTTTAGATTTGGGGACGACGAGACACATAAACCCCCAATCATTACCCCGGAACTGCAAAATTTTGCATTTCTTAGATCATTGGAAGTTTTATGTTACAGAAAATATGTGAATCAGTCAGAAGTCCGGAAGATTCGAGCTTTATCTGGTGTTCGCAAGTTTAACATGACGATTATATCATTTAGTAATTGCTCATCACAAAGAAAATTGGACCTAGAAGCATGGTCTGGCAGAATTTGCAAGAATCGACTACACGAGTTTACAAGTGATCATTCCTTTCCCCATGTAGCCATAATCATGTTTCCACCTGGAGAACTCCGGAAGAATATTTCGATTAGCTACTTCACTGATTCTGCATATGTAGTTGAGGCCCACCAGAAGTTCTGTAATTACAGCTTCGGTCCTTGATTGGTTGGCAAAATGAAGGGTCTGCACAAGAAGCACATTTGTTCCAAGCTCCTCCTGCTTTCTCTCAAAATTACGTTCAGCTTGCCAGCGTATCGTGTTAAGTGCTAGTGGCAACAACCAATCTAATATCCTTGCAAGAGCTACTCTCCACTCTGTTACAAGAGAATCGTTATAGATAGAAGGGGCAAGAGATTTGGCGTATATCTTGAGCCTGGACCTCAAAGAAGCTTTCAAAGTTCCTGGTAGCATATTGTACAGATCGCTTCGTGTATCTGTGTCAATTGCGTCAGGCGATGAAGCTAGTCTCTGGATTAACACAATCAAATTTGCATAGTGAAAGGCCAAAGCAGCATCACCAAGAGTAGAAGATGGGGCAACAAACATTCGTTTCTTCGCATTTAAGACAGCTAATTTACAGTAGATTCTGTTGCTAAAAGAAATAGATACCAAACTTGCATTTTCAGCTTCAAAGCTTTTGAAATAATCACCCAGGATCTTCATCGGACCGCTCACGGATGACTTACATCGCCGCGCGAAAGTAAGATCCTTTTCACTGGCCATATATCCTTTGAAAGGTCCTACATGTGCCATCCGTTTGGTCTTCACAAGATTATTCTTCCCATTAAGTGTGGACAACTGCTGCAGAAGTTTTTGTTGCCTGTTGAATGCTCTAGCCGTCTCAGCACTCAGTTCTGACATCAATCTTGACTTCCCAAGCGGTCCTGCAGTTGGAGGTAAACCATTCGTAATGTACTCTGAAGGATGTACTGCGGTGTGCATAACAACAGAAAAAGAATGGGAACGAGAAAGAATGTCGGAATTCATCTGTTCGCATTTGTTGTTATGTTCCACAAGTGTCAGGTGATTAATCTCAAAGGCATGTTTGATTCTCTCTAGTATTGTCAAAAGTGATCTTGCCAAGAGTCGTACAACGTAATCATATGTTCGACCCCATGGAGACATCTCTTGCAGATATGTCACCGTCTGGCGATGGAGTATTAACCTCTGCTCAGCATCAAGCAACTTCCGTCTATCTATGCAGTCATTGGCCTGCATTCTCCTAAATGTTTGTTCAAGCTCTGGAAGAACTTCCAGCTCTTCAGATAATTGAAAGGTTATTGCTATAAATTTCTCCATTTTCTTAACTTTCCTCTCCATTTTCTTGACTCTATAACTCCACCCAGACCATTGAAGATGATTCTGAATTGGGTCATTCACAAAATCCCCAAAGCGACGGAAAAAAGGGTCGGTGCACTTCGTCCCATACATAGCCACTGATCTTGCTAGGAGTACCAAAGTCTCCATGATCTCGTTTAAAGCAAGTTCCATTAGGTAATTACTGTCATCTGAGACAAGCTTTTTAATCCCAACTGAATTTATGAACTCCTCCCTCAATCCACAAATCCCACTGTCAGTCAGGTAATGCCATAAGTTAACGATCTTGGACATCAAGCTCACAACTTCAAATGCCATTATTCCAATTTTTATCTTGGCTGTCTCTGGAGTGCCCTTCCCTGAATGCCTCCGCAGAACAGAAAACCTTGAGTCAGCATGGTGAATGACTTGTGAAAGCTGCATGTAAATACAAGAGATGGCTACAGAATCTGCAAAAAGGTTCAAAACAAAGTAGGAAGAATAGAGCATTAAGCATAATATCATTGAAGGAGTTGAATATCGCAAAATCATCTCTAGTGCTTGTAAATTGTATGGCTATTTCGATACAAAAGCTGTTTTTTCATTTCATTCATTCCATTCTTCTTCTTTTTGTTCTTTTTGGCAACTACTCGAAACTACCAGCAATTCTACATAATGGAACAACTAAATCAAAACCACAAACCTCCAATAAAATTCAAGGACTTGCTATTGTTCTTGGCTTTTACTATCACCAACAGAACATAAATTGCTCAGTCCATGTCAGGAATCCAATACTTGGAGAACCGAAGAACAGAAAACCAGCAAAACAGAGTTCTAGCCAACCCGAGAGTCCGAAATGGTCTCACTAATAGGCAGCACGCTCAACACTAAATAAACAAGTAAGGTCGTGGCAGCCCTGTAAACAACGATAGGTACATGTAATCAAATCTCATGTAAACTTTACTGCTTCAATGTAAAGAGTTATGAAGAATGAAGTTGCGTAAGATCGAACCTCCACAAGACTCGTGTCATCATATAACAAAAGAGATGGGAGAGACGAGAACAATTTAACGGAAGAGTGTAACAAAAAGATAGAGACAATGAGGCAACGACAAACTGAAACTTCGAGTAGTTCAATGTCATACGCGTCAGGATCAGTTCCTGAGCCAATGCTTGACAGCAACAATTTTACATTACTCATTGACTAGGTTACAACTCTTCTTGTTCTGGATCTAGTCTTCCTCCTTTTCTTTTCTTCAGGACGTAACATGGAAATCGCACTCAAAATTAGTTTGATTCGAGCCGTTTGAGTGTGTTGTACACATATTTGTTTCAAGATTCTAGTTGAATTATGTGAATGAGTTATATATCAACTTTCTAACATTGAGTTTAAAGGTTAAAGTTACCTTGAACCTTATATTGGTATAGAGATTAAGACTTCAGCTCTTTCAAACTTGAACATAAAAAGCTAGTGATCACCAATGAATCCCGATAACAAGTTGACAAAAAATTCTAAACTTAACAAAGCTTTAAAAGTGCACGTTAATGTATAAAACAACAATTAAACAGTTGTACATTAGACTATAAATAGATCTCCTCTGGAGCGCATGTTCAAGCATTGAAATCCAGAAAAAGAAAAGTTCTGAGCACACGGATTCAGTTGTTCATATCTGACGAGACACTCCAAGATACTTTGTCTAATTTGAGGTGTTGGTTATAAGAGCTTGGGCGACATAAATTAAGAAATAGTTATTGTGGTCAATGATCACAACAGAAACGTACGCAAGAGGAACTTCCTTATCGATATTGTAAAACTGAGGCAAGTTAGAGAATTTTTAAGGATTATGCAAATCCAACCGTTGTGAAACAAATTCGGCATTTGCCGTTTCGATAGTAACTAGGGCACTTGGGCCATTTTGACTTTTTGAGGGTCATGTATACAACCCAATACTTTTGTAGTTCCTGTAATCGGCTAGATGTGGATGATGATGTACTTGAAGAATATCCCAATTCTACAAGAAATTCTTTGGTTCTATGCAACATCAGAAGAGACGAACATAATTCCAAATCTGATGACCCAATTGATATTGGTAATATAATACTACCAATCTCATCTTTATTATATAATATTAACCTAGACTTAATTGCTAGATTTACGATCTTATGTTATTTGTTTTATTTTGTGTCCGTGAATGATGACGATGTAATGACCTTATCACAAGCTTCAACGGTGTAAACCGGGCCGTAGCACAAATATTATCAGAAGGCTTCATGCCACCTTTGTAGGCTTAGCTTGGGAGAACGATTACTGTTGACAACCTGCTGAAATGATAAGTACTTATTCTGAATAAGTACTTATGTATTTGAGATTGTTATTTTGGTAACTGCTGAAATGTAAAAATAAGTGTTTGGTAAGTACGGTTGCGGTTGCTGAAAAGAGATAAAATGACTAAAAAATTAATTAATTTAATAATTATTAATTGTTGTATAAATAATTAAAAAATATATTATTAGATTTATAAATTTAAAATTATAAATAATAAAATAGTACATTAAAATAAGAAAATATAAATAAAATAAATTTAGTAAATAAAATATTTCATAAGAATATATTATTAGTCATATTAATTAAGAGTATAATGGAAAATAATATTTGTAGTCAAGGTTATTAATGGAAAGTAAAATTTCTACCGCAGAAACAATTTCCTATCACAACTCTCTTACTTTTTATTGATTTTTGCGGTAACTCTGCACTTTTCTTCAAGCTCCAGTTGTTTATCGCAGATCTAAATATATAACTGCTTGAAAATTACGATAAATAAGTACCATTTTGGTAGGTCATTATGACGTGGATCATCAACTGAATTTCTGGCTAGATTAACACCGTTTAGCTTCAAGAATAAGGGGAACCATTCGCCAATAATTGCATCATCTGTGTGAAATCTATGTTGGCTCTTTGATACATTTTTGATGTATTTAACATTTTAATGATATAGGCAAATTCACTAACGACAAATGAAAAGGAAAATTGGTTGGTGTATGGAGTCTATCAATTTAGTAACCTCCACAATTCATTCCAACATTTGAAGTAATTATGATTGTGAAATAAAAATGGTCATGCCATGGATTGAATTATCTGCTTTATTGACAGTTGTCATCAACCTTCATCTATATATATAGATAATAATCCAACTTTACTGTTTTTCTTCTCTAGCATGTGGAAGAGATAATTGTTGGGGGCGTCCCGAATGATGACTCTTTGACCCAAGTACAAGTTACTTTCAAGCATGTCAATTAACAAGTTCCACAAGCAGTCAACAGAAATTACAAAACCAGTTGTTACCTACAAATAGGCAATTTCTATATTCCTGTTAAGTGTAGGCTTAGGAGTGCCTAAGTGCGAATTCAGTCGACCTTGTACATGTAAATAGTATAAGAGGTTGGGAAAAAGGTTAAGGGTAGGCTGATACTTGATGAGCTGAACTGAGAATACAAAAATAAAATGGAGATTTGGAGCAGGCGTGACTGAGTCTTGAGCGGAATCAACCCACATGGGAATGGGATTTAAATTAATTATCAACTTTACTTCATTTATATTTCTATAAGCAAATATCGAGGATGGTCCCCTCCCTATATCTCTATAGTTGTGCAGGTTGATAAAAACCCACACAGGTCCCTTTCTCTTTTTTCTTCTCTCGTCTCAATTTGGATGCTTTTTATTGGGACTTATCAAATCCTGCTTTCTCTCTAATGCACTGTTTTCGGAAAACTTAAACTCCCCATATTTTCTATATTTTTAAAAAAATTGGGTGACAGGGAACTGTCAATGCAGAATTAAATAATTTGAGAAGAAAATAATACACATTGAGTTTATAACTCTTTTACCCTTCACATGCGTGTCACTAGCGAATAACTCCTTTTCAGTACTCCATCACGTTCTGTAATTTATTATTTTCATATGTTCAATTTATATGATATGGTATGATAGGCCTGCAACGGGCCAAACTAAGTACAGACAAGTTTTTAACGCACAAGCTTTTGTAAGGGCAAAATATTATTAAAAATTAAATTATATAAAAATAAATTACGAAATTGTCTATGTGGAATTAGAGAAAAAAAAGAAAAGAAAATGATTATATATATATATATAGGACAAAAGAACTTGTGGAGTTTTATTAATGGTGGTTGAGAAAATCTAAACTTTGAGTTCACATCAAAGCCGATGCTTTGTTTGGAAGTGGGCCTTTTCTTTTTCTTTCTTTTTCTTTATGATTATCCTTATTTAAATGCTAATAGTTGTTTTCAGGTGAAGGAAAAGTTGGATACACTACGTAAGTATAAACAATATCCCTTCTTATTTAAATTTAAGCTATCTTACTTCAATTTTATTCATATAAACAATCAGTGCTACAAAGTTACCATCAGGTTACATAAAAAAAAACCCACTCGTCAGTTTATATTTATAAGAATTAATTAAAAAAATCTCAAACTTTACTCAATTTTATAATTACAGTTCGAATTTAAAAATTAGTAATTAAATACTCAAAGTTGCAATTTTTTAAAATTATAATTCAATGTTGATATTTCTATAACATTATTGACTTGACTTGTTACATATATAGAAACTGTTATAATTAAATTTAACTAAACTAAGTCTTTTTGAAATTAAAATCCCTAAATCGCTTGAATTGCAAAAACCCTGAATTAGTTCGTTCTCGTACGAAAAGAAAGAGAACTTAGGTGACAAATTGAAATTTCATTCAAATTGTTAAAAACTTTATCGTTGTTGTTTTACACTGACATAATAGAGGTGGATTTAAAATTTAATGATTCAACGATGTAATTTAATTAAACTTAATTAAGTATGATGGATATAAATGTTTAGAATTTCTGTCTTACGTAACAAACCACGTCAGAAACATTAACGAAAATACTAACTTTAGGTTATAATTAACAAAAAGAAAAGTTTGATTATTTAATTACTAATTTTTTGACAGTAAAATTTGAGATTATTTATTTATATATATATAATTCATGAATATCTTCTTTGTGCTTTGTCCCTTATCCCTTAGCATGAATAGGGATTGGACAACTTTCAATTCTATTGTGTTTTTTTCTAGAAAAGGAACGTAAAATTTTGAATTTGGGCCACTTGCTAATGACCATTATGGCAACTGAAGAAAGAGTCAAATTAATGGCTTATATTGCACCTCGAGAAAATAAAAGAAAACGAAAAAGCTTATGTTCCCATTTGCCGTGGAAATGAAAACTGTTTTTTTTCTATAAAAACACAAATTGTAATTCTCTTTTGCAAAATAAAATATTTTTATAGATCGATTATTTTTGTGACTTAATCTGAGTGATTTTATGATTATAAAAGAACAATTTTATTTATTATTTCAAGACTCAGCTTCTATTTAAAAGATTATAAAACTATATCGTAGGATTTAAATAAAAATATCATTGCATTGAAATCCAACAATATTTAATTTAATATATGAATAAAATAAAAGTCAAAATAAATCTTAATATTTTAATACTAAAATTGATTTAATTATTGTATAAGATTTTAATTGAATAGTAACTTATCGTACTATTAACCAAATATATAATTGATTAAGAAATAACATTTAAAAATATAAAGAAATAAAATGTGAAGGTCAAAAGTAGACAATTTCAATATGATTGTGCATCTACTGGAGAGTATTTCCTTTATTATCTAACAATTACTGGAAAATATTAACCTTTTGACGTGGTTTTAAATTATTAGTTTCTTTGCATGTATACCCACCATTTCAGTAATCTTCATGTCCCAGTCCCAAGATCACCGCTACTTAATTCCTTGTGTTTCATTTGTTTAATAGAAGTAAACGTGTTTGGTGGAGTTGTTTTAATTGTCCATCATCAAATTGGGGGCAAAAACAACTAACTCTTACCTATTGTACAACCACAATATTAATGTAAGATAACATCTGTCATTTTCTCAACCAATCCCTCTTTTCCTCATTTTTAATTGTACCCTTCATTTCTAAGTATAATGACTTTTCAAGATCGTTATTATCAAAACCTAATCCTTCTTATGCAACCTAACTATTCATAAATCAAATTTTGTACGAGTTTAATCAATCTTCATTGCATATACAATACAGAGTCATTTCTATTATGCTTCCTCGCCTACCTTGAACCACATTATTCACCATATTGATCAAAATTAGAAGGTTCATCATATATATACGGAGGTTAGAGCAGGAGCGTATACTAGATACGAAGGACTGACGCAGGGGATCAGGAACCGTTTATACTTTTATACGATATTCAAGCAGTGTATGTGTAATGTGTATGGTTTTTGCGTGTGATGTACGGTCCAGGCCGCCAACGGTCTTACCGAAAGCTTTTATTAAACGGTTTGCTTTTTGCAGGACGGGGAATTGGATTCTTGTGTAGTTCTAATAAGTAATTACCATTCCTTGCTTCTCTATTTTCTTTTGTTTTTTGTTTTCTGCTTTTGAATATATATTCATTTAGATATTATGAAAACATTAACGATGTTTTTAAATAACTACATGAATAAATGATATATATATATATATGGGAATATTATTAAAATTGAAAGTTGTGTATTTTCTAACAGAAAATGCTTAATATATTAACGTGTTAAAAGAAGAGCTTAATTAATGGGCGGATGAATGAAGGGCGCCCCAACGACCTTCATTAACTTGCAATTCCAGATTACAATAATGTTCAGTAACGTAAGTTTGGGATTTGTACTTTTTCTGGCTTACTATTATTAAAATCAGAGAAAAGTAAAAGCATTATTTTATGGCGAGTTTCTTGCTTTAACAGCACATCACTATTTTGACTGGAAGAAGGTTTCTATTTTATTTTTTCTAATAAAAATATCTGGTTATTTCAAGATTGCCTTCAAAACAAATATGAATTCCTCTCCCTTTTACTAAACTGCCCCTTATGTCATCCAAGACTTGAAAAAATTACATCAACACTCCTCCACTTTCAATACATTAATCTAGAGACCGAAGACTGCGATGTGAATCTCCTTTTTCCTAAATTAAAAAAGGTGAAATATGATGTTTCCCACTTTTTGAGTTTGGGGTAATGTAGTAATTGTGAACAAAGGATTGTGGAGTCCAGACAAGACAACGACCAAAAGTTTCCCAGGCCCTATTTCTTCCCCCATTAATACAACAAGCGCTAAACTTAAAAAAGGAGAAGAAGAAGAAGTAGAGAAAATAAATTACGCATTACAACTTCGACTCTGGCGCCATTTTGCAGTGCCTCTCTCTCTGTTCAAACTCTACTTCACTTTACTTATCTTCGCTTCAAGTTCTACTCAACACCCACTCTCTCTTTTTCTCTACAACTTCACTAAACACAGGTTTGATGGAGGAAAAGGAGAGCACTCTGTCGGGGTCGCTGGGGAACAACTCGGAGGCGGACTCGCCAACGCCGGTGAGCAGCGTGGCAGTGATGACGACTGGTCCTCCGCAAGTGAACATGAACGTGGCTGCTGCTGCTGCAGAGAACATAACCAGTAATAGTGCAGCAACGCCGGCGACTATAGGAAGCGGAAGTGGTGGTGGGGGTGGTAGTGTGGATTTGTTCGGGAAAAAGAAGAGAGGAAGGCCGAGGAAGTATGATGCAGACGGTAACCTTAGGGTTCCGGCGACGTTACAGCAAGCTAGAGTGGTAAGTTCGCCGGCGGGGTTCTCTTTTTCGCCGTCGTCTCCGCTGTCCGACCAGTCTTTCTCGTCGTCAAAAAGAGGTCGTGGTCGGCCTCCGGGTTCCGGCAACTGGCAGCTTCTTGCTTCTTTAGGTGAGTTTCAAGGAACCGTAATAATGTTTTTTATTTTTGCTTTTATGTTTTGGGGGTTTCTGGAAAATGGAAAAAGTTAAAAAGATTGTTGGGTGATGAAAAAGTGATTCTATGAACTGTTAAGATTTGCTTTGTTTCGTGCCTTGCAAGTCCTGCTTGATTGCTGAGAAAATGTGAACTGAAAAGAGCCCAAAGCCTAACTTTGAGGTCCTCTGGCGAGCTAATGCATTTTTTAGTATAATAATCAATTTCCTTCTATGGAATGAGAGCGGTGCCGAAAGGTTCAAACTTATCGTCCTTTTCTTATGTCCCATAATCTTATCAACAACCGACCTACCCTGTTTAATTATATTGTATTATAAGGAAAAAGAAAAATGATCAGCATGCGAGTTTATTGGGTTTTTCTACTAGAGGGAATGAACAAATAATTTTTGTTTAAGCTCAAAAGTCATACAGAAGTCCTTAGCTAATTAAATTTCAATAAATTGAAACAAGTTTCGTCCTTTTTTCAGGCTTTACATACATAAAATTAGGTTGTTAGGATTTTGGTTTTGAAAGAAAACAAAGAGAGTTGCTACCGCACCTCCTGAAAGAGAATACTGCTTTTCCAATCCCGAAACCTTTTTGTTCAGAACAAAAATAGACAAAGTACATTTTGAAGCTTGATTAACTTCGACTTATATGCTGTTTTTGTTTTGTGGAGGTGAGCTGTTTGCAAACACTGCAGGAGGGGACTTCACTCCTCACGTGGTAACTGTCAATACTGGAGAGGTAGTGCATTGATATTTATGCTTCTTTTGCTTTGCCAATCTACTGTCTTTAGTACTTGCGGTAGTGACAATTTAAGAACGCTTCACTTCATTTTGGTCACTTCACTGGTACTTGCAGGATGTTGCAGGCAAAATCCTCTCATTTTCTCAGAAGGGTCCTCGAGGAGTTTGTGTTCTCTCAGCCAATGGAGCTGTTTCTAATGTTACCATTCGCCAACCAGGCTCTTCTGGTGGTATCTTAACATACGAGGCATGGTTTTGGTCTTTTAACTCTTTAATTTTGTTATGCATTCTCTCTTTACTAGCTCATTTGCAATTGAAAAAAAAAAATAGTAGAAAAAATTTTCAGCTAAGAGCAGTTGTCAAATAACTACGAAGTACAAAACACATCAATTAACAGAACCGTTTGCTGAGGATGTTAATTCTTATACCTTTGCAGGGCCGATTTGAAATACTATCTCTATCTGGGTCATTCACAGTAACTGAAACTGGTGGTGTACGGAATAGGACTGGTGGTTTAAGCGTTTCATTGGCTGGTCCTGATGGTCGTGTTATAGGTGGTGGTGTTGCCGGATTATTACTTGCTGCTAGTCCTATCCAAGTAAGCCCTCATCTTCATTTAATTTAATCATTAATCTATGGATCTAGATTTCTACGATTGAGTATTAATCTAGTTTTTACCATTGATGATTTTCAATTAATTCACTCATATTCTGTAAACGTTGACACTGGTTTCTGTCTGCATAGATTGTTATCGGTAGCTTCATGCCAAATGGCTTCAAAGTACAGAAAAGGAAGCATTATCGCGAGCATACAACGGCATCTGTAGTCTCCAGTCCCCCAGGTTATGTGACCTCTGCAAGCCCAATCTCACAGGCCCCTGCATCGGTAATAGACATGGGCATTCAACCTGCTTGTGCTCCATTACTAGTGCATAGTCATGGCGGAACAGACAGCAACATAAATGAAAAACAGCAAATACCAAGTGCTACGAACTTCAATAGTGTCTGTTTGAATGGAACAGAGCCTACATCGAATCAGAGACCTTCTCCTGACATCAACGTGTCTCTTCCTAGCGAAGAGGATGTGCAAGGTATGTTATTTGTCTGACAGGTTCTTGGTTCATTGGAAAAGAGTTTCCTGAGATGAAATCTGGTGCTTATTAGCTTGAAAGACAATCTCCATTTCAGGTATTAGTAGGGTCCAAGGCTGACAAGGCAAATGAGTGACTAATTCTATTTGTGCAATTTGTTGTGGCATATCTGATTTTACTGACAAATTGTTATCCTGTCTGATAGCTAGATTTGTAGGACCTCAGGCTCAGCAGCCCCTTTTTATGCTGCGCAATCTTATTGTTGGAGCATTTTCTCCATGAGACTGGTTAGAAATTATGTACTTTTATATTAGTTTATCTGGCTACTACTGTTTTATTATATATGTTTATTCCATTCCTTCTCCACTTTGTTGGTTGACGCTTATGCTAACGATTTTTTCATTAGAATGGGATCGACCAATCAAGCTAAGACTTGTTGATCATCCGCATGAAATTACTTTGTGTAAATAAGATCAGCATTCCTAAATACATAAAACAGAGAAGATAATGAATGACTACACATAGTTAAACTTCATTTAAGTGTACATTTTGGTAAGTGGAAAAAGGAAAAGTAGATAATATTAATTGTGGTGAATGAGGTAAGACCGCCTTACACCCGTGGGTTTCTGCTTGTTTGCTCGTAATGGACTTGAAGTCTACAATAATTGCACCCGAATGCATAGGCGTGATTGATGTTATGAATTTCATACCGAGTAGGTGTGATCAATATTATAAATACTGTAGTACTGTTATTTGATTTGATTTTGATATTGCAGCGATATTGGGTACTATTTTCAGTAATTTTTTAAATTTGTAAAATAGTCAATTTTTAAAATATTTAAAATAGGTCTTTAATGTATTGTACTGAATAATTTATAATTTTATATCCCTTATTTCAAAAATTATAATAATATAAATTTAATATAATAATAATTTATTTGTTTCTATTAATATTTTTTTACACATTTTATATATAAATAATAACTATAATTAAGATGAAAAAGTTAATTATTATACAAATATAAAGTTAAAGGTAATATAAAGTTCTTAAAATGTTATAATTTTAATATACTATAAATAATAATAAATTTAAAAATTAACTAAAAAAATAAAAAATATCCATGACTCTTTAAGAATTATAATTTATAATAAGATTTCATATGGAAGAAATAACTAACTAGAGGTGCCACCTAAAATAAAATATTTACAATTATATTTATATTTTATGTATATCAAATTTAATATATACATATTAAATATAAGTAAAATTAAAAGAAAAAGAAAAATGAAAACTTGCAATTTTATTTAGTTAAGAACTTGCTCAAATTGGATTGACTTCAAGTTCTCATTGGTACAAAATTTTCATTATTGAAGAGTATTATTATTATCATTATTCAAATTTATTCTAACATGTGAATATTTTTGCATCTAAAATTATCTTCTAAATCATTCTCATGTATTAAACCTGGTTCTTCAGAACTCGATTTGCTTAATGATTAATATGTTCAAGACAAACTGGATCTTCAAAACAACTTATTCTATTAAGAGTCATAGTAAGTAAATATAATTAAATTATTAAAAAATTACAAGAAATTATATTCAACCTAATAATGATAAAAACTTAAATTTCTTAAAGCTTAAATTGTATCAAACAAAAACTAAGTCATTTATTCTTTTGTGCTTCATTCCTTTTCTTAGAATGGATGAATTCGAATGTGCTTCAATTCTTTTCACATCTTGTTGCACTCACACATTCATTTGAATTGTAAACTTTTGCAATTTTAGACCATCACTTTCTAATTAGTCTTACCATCACTTTCGAATTAGTCCTACCAAGTAGCTGTAAGATAACAAAAGTAGCATTATAAATAAAATAAAGTGATGATTAATTTTTAACATCTAATAAAAGTAAAAAATTATATACCTATATTAAGTTTACTTTTTTGACGACTAGTAATAGGTATCTCAAAATTACCAGAAGCATCTTTATAAATCTCTATTTGTGAGCTTAGAAAATTTTGCATCATTTCATTGGTAATAATAGTGGTAATAGTTAATAACATTCCCTTTATTAACGTCAACTTTCTTTTTAAAACTTGGTTTGAAATAAACACTAAGATTAAAAAATGTCCCAATTGCAAACAATGGAGAATAAAGTTGCCTTTTCTATCTTTCATTTATGATTGCAAGATAAGGTGTTTGCAAAAAAAGTTTATCTTTTAGATTGGTCTTGATTGCTTTTTTCCCCCTCTCTATGACATCATAAAAGTAAACCATTATTAATTTCTATGTAATTCATAATAAGAATGATTAATTATTAATATATTATCCAATCCAAAGTACATATAATCAAAATGAGTAATAAATATGAATAATTACTGATGTTTCAAAGCAAGAAAAGTAAAAGAAAAAGATTATCTTTGCAAACTGTGATTGATCAATTTTCTAAGCATCAATCGGTTGATTCAGTTCTCAATCCTAAAAAATAAATGAGAAAACACAAAAACTTTATCTAATAAAAGGTCAAAAGTAAACAATCATTCTATTAATTCTAATTAATCAACCCTGTATAGTAAACCTAACCGACTAACCGAACCCTCGCATACATAGTTATGCAGTCCATCCATAATTCCATATCCCAGAAGCCAAGCCACACCGAAACGAATCCACAAGGCCACATCCACCAGACTAGACCATACACACCAATGTCAACCACACGCACCAAACCAGCGCAACCACGTCCACCCACATGCACAAGACCAGACCCACACACAGCAACATGAACAGCCCTCACAGACACGGTCCATATTCCGCAAGTCAAGCCACACCACACCGCCCACAACACTACTACACAACGCCACACTAGCATACCCATACATACAAGATCAAACACCACTCCACCGCCGCCACATTATACTACTCTAGCGTCTCAAACTCTAATTGTGTATCCCAAGTTCCCAATCGAGAGCAATGCACAGGTAGGTCCACGAAGGAGGCGAATGGGTGAAGTGGCGAACACTACAGAGAAGCAGAGCAAGAGAACAGACGAACGATGAAAACGACGTGAAGACTGAAGACTGACGATAGATGATGACAGTTTGAAGAACTAAACACTGAAGAGTCGAAGCGAAAGAGGAGAGGAAATGTGCAGGAAAATATAGGGACTCACGAGAGGGGCGATTAGGGTTAATTACTTAAATCGAGTGAAGTTTTATTTGGTTTGCATTTTAGTCCCATATTTTTCAGGATTTGTAAATCGGAATCAGTATTCACATGTGTCTTGAGTACCGACTAGTAACTTACGCCGGTGCGGTACTAATTAATACCGTGCCATTTTTCAGTCCAGTTAGTTAAATACCATATTCATTTCTTTGGGTGTGAATGGAGTTTAAAATAGTACAACATCACAGTCTGCTAAGTCAACTAAAATTACAGATATCTCGATTAGGGCCAAATTAGAATCAACCATTACTGTTGATTTTTTTTAAAACGTTTATATGATGACATTGTAAATTATATTTTAAATTCAAGATTTTAGTATCATATTGTATTAATTTTAAAATTGTTACAAACTGTGATAAGGCATTTTATTTTAATAATTAACTTATAAATATATATATATATATATAAATGTTTAAATTTTTATAAGAACTTAGATACTTGCATATATTAAGGATGAAATTGAGTTGAGTTGGTTATATTTATTTCATAAATAATTTGGGGTTAATTATAATTTTTAAAAATATTTAATTAAATTTAGATCGTTTATGTGATTGAATTTTAAAGGACCTATGAATAATAAAATTAGTAAATATATAAAAAAAAGGCTAGAACCAAAAGAAATGTGGAAAGAAAAAAAAAACATGTGAGTGTAGAAAGCGAAAAATCAACCATCATAAAGTTCAGAAGCAAACATGAGCAGCCATGTTTAAATGAAAAGAAAAAACAAAAACAAACATAAACAGAGACCAGACAAACAGAAACACAATCAGAAGCAACGATGAGAAAAGAAAGAATTCCAGAGTAGGAAGAGATAGGAGAAAGAGAATTTAGCTTTTGTACCCATAAAATTAATAAAATAATATTTAAAAATATTATATAACATATGCTTTAAATTAAATTGTACTGTAAAATTTAAATTTGATTTAAAAATTAGAAAAGAAAACTCTTTCGGCAATTGATATGTCATCCCTACCTCCCATCAAACAAGCCTATAGCCTCCCGCCCATAACCAGATTATTACAAGTAATTACCAAATATATGTCCTTATAATTGAAATTTAGTACCAGTCTATGCGTGTCCTAAATCCTTATCTACAAACATGCAAATCTAAGGCAAGGGAGTCGTTCTACGTACGACACGTCAGATAAGTTAGATGGCAAGACTTCTTGAAGTCTCAGTTCCTTCTAAAACTCACTAGACAAAGGCATGTATGGTACGTGGGACTGAACTTTCTAGTTCAACTAGCATTCCAGCACCTTCTAGCACTCTGCAGCGGCTAAACCCAAACAGGTTCCTTATATATAGTAACACTCTGCATCAAACAGATGTAGACAGACTAGATTGTTTCAGTGCATACTAATCAAAATGAAGCCAATCAACGACGAGAAGAGGCCAGTAGTGATCAGAACGATGAGCCACGACGAGGAAGGCAAGAAGAGAGTGGGAAAGCGCGAGGTTGACACTAAAAATGTGGATACTATCAAGTACGTCGAGAAGAAGCTGATGGACAAGGGAGTTCTGCGCATGGACCGTCATCCTGTGGACGGCCGTGGCGGAATCGGCCGTCCTCCACCAAAGTCCGGTCACGGTGGGAAATTCACCTGGGAGGGGCCAGAACCCGAGGTGGAAAACGAGCTCGACGATGTTCCGCCGGCTATTGACGAGAAAGATCCAAACTATATCGATGAGGAAGAGGAGGAGAGGATTGTGAGAGGCGAAGAGAGGGAAGTTGAAGGTTTGGTGGTTGGAGAAGTAGAGGTTGCGAAGGCTGTTGAGGCTAGAGAGGGTGTTGCCAGGGTTGAAGTTGATGCGCCATCAACGCTTGATCGGTAATGGACTATCCATTTTGTGGCTTTCTTTGCTTTGCATTAAAAGAAGTTATGTCGTGAGACGCAGGAGTGTGTAAGTGTAATGTAAGGTGAAAATGGTTACTTGATTCCGTGCTTCTAATTAAATGCTTAACCATAATGTTTGTTTTCTATATCAAATCTTCATAACGATCTATCTCATTTACTCGTCAAAGTGATTCAAATGATTGTTTAGAGTTGCGTAACTATTTCATAAATCGGTAATGAATATAATATTAAATAGAATGAGAAAGTATCATCTTTGGAGGTTAATTTAAAGATACAATGCATCAATATTCAGCCTCTGATTATTCAGTTCATAATCAAACACAAGAGACTTGGAAAACTCAAAGTATCTGGCTCGGTCAGGTCCACAACTTTCACTTCCAAAGCATACTCTTCAAAATGATAGACCGAATGAAGCGGAGCAGTTATCTCAGCCCTTTGTCAACAGAAGGGAACGGTCGATGAACCATTTCATCGATTGGATTTGGGGATTAAAACAGGCTCCCATAGGGCCCTTTCTTCATGAGCGAGTGTAAGACCCTCGTCAACATGACCCAAAGGAGAAGTTACTGTAGATGGCTGGCCCTTCAGCAAAATTTTTCGTGGGGTCTTGTCTGGTCAAAGGAGGCCTGAAACGCTTAGAAGACGGGCTCTGTTGGTTGAGTTAAAATCGCCCCAATATAAACCGAGTGGCTTAATTGATCTCAGACTGATTTATCCATCAAATCAAGTAAAATGAAATAGAAAATTATGTACAAATCTACTTGAAAAATTGAGTCACCGATGTAAGTGAAGTTAGTGGAAATGTTTAGAAGCAGGCAACGAATTTGCATTATGCTTATAAGGAATGCAGCTAAGCGAGTTGGAAGTTGCAAAAAATTTGAAATACGGGTATCAATTAATGCCCAGTTCTCTGAAAAACGAATTTCAGAGATAAAATTAATCTTAATCCATGTTTCTCAAAATGATTGCACTTAGCCTTAAAGAGTACAAATAAACTTATACACTCACTTTATTGATTACTTCTCACTACACAACTTGTTAGAGATGGAAACTTTACAAAGATTTCGCAAACCTTTCTCTCTGCGTCTTTACTTCTTGATTTGTACAATGCAAAGTAATGACGAAATGGTCATATATACAGGGAGTTCATATAAAGATAGTTTATATGAAGCTGTCCACCGACTATATGGACCAAAGGTAGTCAAAGCGAATTTGGCTTGTTTATTTGACCAGTAAAATACAAACCAAGTTTGCTTTTTAACATCCTTTCTTAAACTTGGTTCGGACATTCCAAGCATCTTTTTCTGCTATGAAAATAATTCAGTCTTTAATGACTTTGTAAACATGTCAACAATTTGATTTTTAGATTTACAGTACCAACCATGATCTTTTTGTCTTTGACCAAATCTTGAATATAGTAATATTTGATGTCGAAGTGTTTGCTACGACCATGAAAGACTGGATTTTTTTTAGCAAGGCAATTATTGTTTTATTGTCACAGAAGATTTTCGTAGGACCAAGTTGTTTATGTTGCAATGCTTCAAAAATTTTTCATAACCATACTGCCTGTGTAGCACAATTTGATGTTATTACATATTCAACTTCTATTGTTGAAAGGGCTACTACTTGTTTCTTGGATAACCAAAAAATTGCCCAAAACTGAGATGGAAAACATAACCTGAGGTGCTTCTTCGTTTGTCAATATCTCTTGCCCAGTCGCTATCTGTATATCTTACTAGCTCCACTATGTTAGAATATGAATACAATATTCATCATTATGTGTACTTTTAATGTATCTCAAAATTCATTTTGCATCTTTATAAATCTACTCACAATTGCAACTCCGTAAACAATATCAGGCCTTGTTGCTATTAAGTACCTTAAACTTTCAATAAGTCTCTAAATTTAGTTGCATAAACCAATTCACTATTACCATCTTTCAAAAGCTTCAATCTTTACTCTATTGGTGTTAAAATTGGTTTGCATATTTCCATCTTGAACTTTTTCAAAATATCTTACGCATATTTGAAATAGATATACCTTTGCCTGTTTGTTTCACTTCAATCCTAAGAAAGTAAGTCATCAAACCAAGATCCATTGTTTAAAATTGAGCAATCATGGCTTCCCTAAATTCTTCTAATAATTTAGAACTGTTGCCGGTGAGGATTAAGTCATACGCATATAAGCAAATAACTGCGATATTTTCGTCCTTGTTAGTTTTGATATACAAAGCATACTCATACAAACACCTCTAAAATCCATTATTCAAAAAATAGGTATTGATACGAGTGTACGATGCTTGTGGTGCTTATTTTAATCCATATAGTACCTTCTTCAATTTGTAAACTTTATCTTCATTTCTCTTCTTCAAGTACACCATTTAAGAATGTTGACTTGACATCCATTTGAAATATTTTCTAGTTTCTTTAAGCAGCAATAGAAATGATCATCCGCACAGTATCCAATCTAGTAATTGGGGCAAATACTTCAAAATAATCAATACCAGGCTTTTGTTTGTATCCTTTTGCTGCTAACCTTGCTTTAAAACATTCTGCACCTCCATTGGGTTTGTACTTCATCTTATATACCCATTTGACTCTGATTGGTTTATTTCCTTCTGGCAGAGTAGTAAGCTCCCATGTATTGTTCTTCTCAATTGCTTTAATCTCTTCATTCATTTCTTTAATCCAATAATCTTTGTTAATTGCTTCCTTATATGTTATTGTAACACAATATGCAAAGAAAGCATAATAGGTAACACCTTCATTATCATCATCATTGTTATCATCACCCGACTTGATAATCTTTCAAATAAGTGGGTGGATGGTGTTCTCGTTGTGAGCGCCTAAGTGCAACTGAAGTAGGAGGAGAGTTCACTTTAAGATCAACATGAGTTGACTCCTCAATAACTAGAGGTAAAGATGACTCTCCAGTTTAATTAGTCGTTTCTAATTTATTGTTTATGAACATCGGTACTAACAATGATTTCTTTTTTGTTTTTGAGCAATCCTATACTCCATCTTCTTCAAAAATAACGTCTTCAATAATGATCACTTTTTGAGTCTTTAGATTATAAAGCTTACAGCCTTTTTTTTCCATGTTGTACTTGATAAATATTCAATTTTCTACCTTGTCATCTATATTTTTTCTTAACTCATCAGACACATGTGAATATGCTGTGCAACCAAATACCCTCATATGACTAAGGTTAGGCTTTTATCCACTCCATGCTTCTTGTGGAGTTTTAACCCAAACACTTTTAACAGGGCATCTATTTAAAATATAGACTGTATAAGCCATGACCTATTTTGGTAACTTCTTACAAAATAACATGCTTTTCACCATATCCATGATAGTTATACTTTTGCTTTTTGTCACTCTATTTTGTTGAGGAGTGTACCTAGCTATCACCTGATGCTTAATTCCATACTTTCTTAAGAAATCATCACAAACAATATATTTTGTGCCTCTATCCATTCTCAAAGTCTTAAAAGAATAACCATTTTGTTTTTCAATATGCGCTACAAAATTCTTAAGTACTTCACATGCCTCGGATTTCTGCTTCAGAAAATAAACCCATGCCTTTCTACTATAATCATCAATAAATGTAACAAAGTATTTGTTACCTCCATTTGATGGAACCTCTATATAACATAGATCTAAATGCACGAGCTCTAATGGACATTTGACTCTCCAAGACTGCTTTGTAGGAAATGAATCTCTATACTTTTTTCCCATTACACATGACTCACAAATTTGGTCAGGAACAATCATGAATCAATTGTTATCGTAGGTTTGTTGAGGTGTTCTAACTGATCTCAGCCACCCTGAATAAAGTTTTGAGGAAGAATGTAGTTTTCAGATAGAATGACAAGTGTCAGAGAAGCTTTGAGAAACTGAAATATCGGTTGACTTCAGCACCAGTGTTGACTGTTCCATCTAGCACGAGAGGATATATAGTATATAGTGATGCTTAGCATCAAGGATTGAGATGTGTGTTGATGCAGTATGGCAACATGATAGCCTATGCATCGTAGTTAAGGCTTGACGAGAATAATTATCCGGTATATGGTTTAAAGCTTGTTGCAGTAGTTTTTGTTCTAAAGATATGGAGACACTACTTATATGAAGAGACATTCCAAATATACGCTGATCATAAGATTTTGAGATATCTATTGAGTCAAAAAGAATTGAACAAGAGATAGAGAAGATGGATAAAGTTATTGAAAGATTATGACGGTACAATTGAGTATCATCCGAGAAAAGCTAATGTGGTGGACGATGCATTGAGTAGAAAGTCAAATAGCAGTGTAACTAAGATTCAGTTATCGAGGTTACAGAGCTTGATTCAATTGAGAGCTTTGAATGTGGAATTGAATCTAGAGCAGAAGGAGGCATTAATAGCCACACTGAGACCGAGACCGATGTTGCATAACAGAATTAGAAAGGTACATAGTAAAGACCCTGAAATGGTAAAACTTATAGAGAAGTTGAAAATGAATCCAGATTCTGAGTTTGAGCTGAGAGATAAAATACTGTGGTTTAAGCAGAGGTTATGCGTGCCTGACATTGATAATTTGAGAAAGGAAATTTTCGAGGAGGCGCATATAGCAGCTTATGCTATCATCTTGGTACCACCAAGATATATAATACGTTGGAGCAACATTTCTGGTGGCCAGGGATGAAAAGGCAAGTAGCTAACTATGTAGTTAAGCGTTTAACATGCTGACAGATTAAGGCTGAGCATTAGGCTCCAGTTGGCAAGCTTCATTCGTTACCTATTCTGGAGTAAAAATGGTAACAAATTACTATAGATTTCGTAATAGGATTGCCAAAGACTCCGAGAAAACACAATGCCTTATGGGTTGTGGTAGAACGATTGACTAATTCGACCCATTTCTTACCAGTGTGAAAGAATAACTCACTAGATCAGTTAGCTCAGAGATATGTAGATGAGATAGTTAAACTACATGGGGTTCTAGTGTCCATTGTATTAGATAGGAATATCATATTTACTTCAAGGTTCTGGAATGTCTACAGTCAGTTATGGGTATGAAGTTGAATTTTAGTACTGCATTTCATTCTCAAACAGATGGACAAAGTGAAAGAACGATTAAGACTATTGAGGATATGATTAGAGCATATGTATTGGAGTTTCAAGGAGCATGGGATCAGTATATAGCCTTGATTGAGTTTGCATATAACAACCACTATCATAGTAGTATCAAAATAACACCTTATGAGGCATTGTATGGCAAAAAAGTCATTCGCCTCTATATTGGGATGAAGAGGGCTTGAGAATGATAGAAGACCCAGAACTATTTTAGGATACTGTGGATAAGGTGAAACTGATCCGAAGTAGAATTAAGCAGCTCAGGATAGACAGAAGAGCTATTAGGACCAGCACCGAAGGGATATGGAATACAATGTAGGAGACAAAGTGTTTTTGAGAGTCTCGTCTTGGCGAGGAGTGTTGAGATTTAGTAAAAAGGGTAAGCTGAGTTCTAGATACATTAGTCCTTAAGAGATCATTGAGAGGATAGGACCGTTGGCGTACAAGTTAACTTTACCAAATGAGATGTCTCAAATAAACAATGTATTTCATGTAAGAATGCTCAGAAAATACCGATTTGATCCAATGCATGTATTAACGGCTCAGGAGATCAAAATAGCTAGTAATTTGAGTTATGTTAAAGAGCCGACCAAGATAGTGGGATATCAAACTAAACAACTGAGAAATTGAATAATTCCATTGGTGAAAGTCCTTGGAAGAACCACTCGAGTGAGGAAGCGACTTGAAAAACAGAGGAGCACTTGAGGAGACAATATTCCCACCTATTCGATGACTCAGGTAAGAATTTTGTTCATGAAATTTCTTAAGGAAGGGAGAATTGTAACATCCCATTATCTCATTTTAAGGGTTAGAACCCTAGAATACTATATATGAGAGATTATTGAGACGTTAAAAAGTGCATTTCATGCTCATGCATAATATGGCATACACACACATGTGAATAATAATGTTTACACACATTAGAATGATTGTACATGTATTTTGTCTATTATACATACAGAGAGACCTAGAGCAACGCGAAGGGCGTCGAGGTCCCCGAGCTGGGCGGTGGCCGCAAGGTCGAGTAGATGCTGTGGAATATCCGGTTTATAGACCACGAAATCTCCTCCAAGGAAGAGACTGTTTTCTTCTCTGTTCTCATCATCATCGATAAAACCGTTGGGTCTCACTGCCATTTTCTTCTCTCTCTCTTTTTTTTTTGGTTTTGTTTTCTTTTCTTCTTCTTTCCGTTAGCTGCTGTCCATTGCTCTCGAGTCCGGACCTGCAATTTGCGTATATATATTCTTGCTGTTTCTCTTCTTCTCTTCCCCAAGAATTTTGGGCTTGTTGAAGGGTTTACGCATCTCTGTTTTTTATATTTTGATCCATTTTTAGATTTTTTTATGGGTTATTCTTTTTCGTTCTGTCTGTGTTAATCTAGTGTGGCTTTATTCTCAAATCAAAGAAAGTTTGAAGCTTTTTTGTTGGCTTTGCAATCCATTGATCGTTAGTCAAGGCTAGAGGAGTGGATCCAGAAGCAACGCAAGTTTCTGATCTGATTGCAACAGAAAATGGTTTATCATTGATGAAGGAAACTATCCAGTTACACTTTAGTGAGGCATCATTGATGAAGGAAACTATCCAGTTACACTTTCGTGAGGCTTAAGTCTTCACTCAGGTAAGTACGTAGGATTACAAAAGCCCAACCCTTAATCACAGGTACGGTTTGTTATTATTTTAATGTTTCTTTAGTATTATGTATTTTATTATTATTATTATTATTATTATTCCTTATTATTATTATTATTATTATTATTATTATTATTATTATTATTATTATTATTATTATTATTATTATTATTTTATCTCTAGATATTTTATCACATTTTTATTTATCTATTTATTTCCTAAAACCTTCTCGTCACAGTGCTTAGTTTTTTTTTATGTTTTTAATCTTTTAACCTTATTTATTTATGTATTTTTTGAAAATTTAGTTACATAGATTTTTTTGTGTTCGTTTTCCCGTTTCTCTATAACCTGCATCATTCATATATTGTCTCATTTGCATGTGGGTCTACCAGAAACAGCCTCTCTACTGTGTAGGGGTAAGGCTGCGTACTATCGGACCTCCCCAGACCCCGTTTCAATGCGAAATTTCGAACTGGGTGATGATGATGATGATGATGAATTGATTTTAAATGTGATTTTTGATATGAATTGTAGTTTATATGTATTGAAAATTAAATTGGTGTGTATAAGTATTGATTTAGAATTTTTGGTAAAATTAAAAAATTCCTGAATTTTGGGTAATTTAGAAAATGCCAAGTAGCAGGACAATTGGGTTATGGTAGTAGAAATAAGAGTCAAATGGCAATGAAAATTTTGATAAATGACTTTAGGATTTGTTGGCAAGTGTCATTATAGTTGGGAGATAATTGAATTAGAAATTGGAGATAGATGGACTAATAATTAAAAAATGGTCCAAGTGGGACCATAGTAGAGTGACAAGTGTCATTACCACTTCCCTTATAACTTATACGACATTTACTACTGAAAGACAAGTAATTGTTGTCTTTCACTTGTTATCTTCTTTCATCTCCTTCGTGACTTTCTTCTTCATTCTCCTTATTCACAATTTTTGAATTTCCAAGCCTTCATCAACACTACACCTTGCTTTCATCTTTCAATTATTACTCCCATCTTGTTGTGTTCTTCATTTCCACTACAAAACATAAACCTTCCAACCTCCATGATGATGTTCGCGGGTTGTATGGAAAGCTAGGGTTAAGTGAGATATTGAAGAGTTTGAAGTTTTTATCAAGTAAGTTATGCTTTAGTCTTCATATGTAGTGTTAAATGAAACATTTATGATGAGAAATTTGAGATTGATAATTGATCATGAAATTTTATATATGTTAACGTGGGTGTAATAATAATAAAGAGATCATGTTCTAAATTGTAGTGAGTAAATGTTATTCATGAATTGTTTGGTAAAAAAAAGCAGTTATGGTAATGAATTAAGAGATGAATGATTATGAAAAAGAAAGTTTGAAATATGATGATGTGTGTGTGGATGAAGAGGAAAATAGAGTTATGTCTTACTTTTGTGTTTTGATGAGTGATAAATTATGAGTTTAGGACTAATAAAAGGGAGTACTATGGTGTCTTGAATTGAGATGAATTAAAGTGATAGTTCGGGTTAAAATGAAGGTGTTAATGAAGTAGAAAATGTGCAGGAAATTGATGATGAAAGTGTAAATGAATAGGTTCTGTTTTTGGTGTTTGTGATAATTATGGGTTTTGAATTGTGTGTAGATGATATTGAACTGAGATTGAGGTATAAATGAAGAGGTTATCAACTTGAAGTGATGAATTTTGAAGAATGAATTATTTATACTTATAAATGAGATATTATGGAAAAAAGGATATGATTGCATGAATGATGAGAATTAGTTGAAAAATGACAAATCAAATGATTAGAGGTTTGAGAGTTAATGCAATCAAATTGGTAGTTGAATTAATGTGGAATGATGTTGTATTAGAGGTAGTGAATTATGTATAATTGGTGTGAAATTGATGTTAGAATATATGTGATGAATTCGTGTGGGTAGAGGAAGAAGGTGCAGGGCCTGACAAAAAAAAGTTTCTGTCACGATCGTGGCCTTGCCCCACAATCGTGGCTTGGCCAAAAAAAGTTTCCAGCTCTAAAAGTTTATATCAGGATCATGGCTAAACCTATGGAGAAAAAAAGTTGTCTTTTGAGTGAAGTATGAACTAATCAAGGTGCTTCCATATGAGGTGATACACTCATATTTTCATATATGTTTAGGATTTAATTCAGAGTCATTTACATTCATTTTATGTTCATCTATGGCTTTTTATCATGTTTTAGCATTATTCGAGGTTCGTTGACGTAAAATGCATAAATGAAACAAATAGACTCGAATTGCACTGTTTTTGGGTTTCTGGAAGATTTGACCTTTAGTCATTGTGGGATTTTTATCTTAATATTGGTTTAGCCAAAAATTCTGAAATTTCATAATTAAATTCTTGACTTATTGACGGATTTTTTGGGACTAATTTTAGATTTTTAGGAGCTGGAATTTAGGAGAAATAAATTCCAGAAATTTGCATCAGATTTTGGATCTCCAAAATGACCTTGAGACGATGTTTTGATCATAACTTTTGAGTCAGATGGAGAAATCCTGTGATTCAAGTCTCATATTGAAGCTAACTCAAATATGAAGATATTGATAAAATTTTAGATCCTAAATCATCACCGTTTAGTTTTTATATAATGTCGAATTTGACCTTGAAAAATCCATTCCAACCAGCCAAGGATCAACATCAGCCCCCACCTTTTAATTATTTCAGCCCATATACAGCTAATTCGCCACTCCAAAAACAGCTTCCACTACAAGATAAAAAGAGTCTCTATTCTCCTGCAATTACGTTAGCATCCAAGATAGCCTCCATTATAGGACAAAGCAGCTTACACACTCCAAATAACGCAACCTCTCCACAAACAGCCAGCATCCAAGTGATACTCTTGATTCCACTCCAACCACCAGTCACTCACACAGGCAGCAACTTCAAAACACCGTAGCCTCCATCACCATTCACCGCCAAAGAAGTAACAATGCAAAGGAGTTTGGAGAGCTTTGTTCTTCATTTATAATTGATTCCTTATGAATTTGTCTAGTGTTTATATTTTTGAATTGCTTGGCTTAATGATTTGTGGCCAAAACCTTAATTTCTCTTAGGGATTTGATATTTTTGTTGATGCTTTAATTTTGAATTTTGCTGGAATCCATAACTGAAAATTTATATACTTGTTGATTTTTCCTTGGATTTATTTATTATTCCTTTGGATTATTGGAATTTGCCTTAGTATAAATTCACCTTTGGAAAAAGGGAGTTTTTGCTAAAAGATTAAAGGAAATTTCAACTAGGATTTTCTTATGAGTTGGGAGAACCAAGAAACTTAGGAGGTGAAAATTGAAGTTTTAGAACTTAAGAAACTCTAGGAAAAACTTAAGTAAGGGATTACTAAGTGATATCTAGAGTGGATAAATTAATTCATCTTTGAGAAAAGGGGATTAATTACTCTTAAAATTCACCTACAAGGTTATGATATTTCAGTTGCGGAGGATAGCTAATTCAATATTAAGGTTGACAAAAATATCATTCCCTAAGAAAAAGTCATTCCCCTTGCCGTTAATACTTTTAATTAGTCAATTGTTGCAATCTTTTCTTAATTAGTTACTGCACAAATTTATCATATTCATAGTTATTTTGATCGCATTGAATTAAGTAGTTGATTAAAAATTTATTTAAGTTTTTTTTAAAAAAATTTCTTCATTACTTTTAAATTTCCTAAAATTTCATTCAACCCGATTTCAAACATTGTCAGCTAGCATATATTTGAACTTTCTCATAATCCCTATGGACATGAATCAGTTCTTACCAATTTATTACTTACTTCGACAACCGTGCACTTGCGGTTCACGAACAAGTTTTTGGCGTTGTTGCCGAGGATTAATGCTTGAATTACTTTTTGCTTCTATTGCTAATTTTATATTTACTTGTTGGTTTTATTTTTATATGTAGAGTAACTTAGTTGTTTCTTTTTCTTTTTGCATTTTTGTTTTCTTGTGCAACTTGTGTGTAAAAGGATTGTATGCGAACCACTAGAGGGCAAGAAAGATAGTTTGATCCAAAGTTGGAAAGAACAGTAAAGTCAATTCGTCGCTAAAAGAAAATAGAACATCAAGCAGAAGAACTTCAGAGAATTCAAAGAGAAAGGGATGAAATGGATCAAAGATTAGCTCAGTTAGAGACCAGACTTGGTGTAGCTAATTTGACCGAAAGAAATGGAAGAGGAGATAATGAAAATGAATAGGAACAGTTACAACAACGTCCTATCAGAGAATACTTCCAGCCTATAGTGGTAGACAATTATCACGGTATCCAACGACCTAATGTTCGTGCTTAGAACTTTCATATTTTGCCTAGACTTATCAATTTGGTTCAGACAAATCAGTTTGGAGGGGCACCAATGGAAGATCCAAATGATCATCTTGCAAGCTTCCAGGAATTATGTGACACTATCAAGACTAAAGGGGCAACGCAAGATGACATTAGGCTCACTTTGTTCCCATTTTATCTTCGGGACAAAGCAAAGAATTAGCTTCACTCAATTTCTGCTGATAGAATGCGAACTTGGAAAGAGGTGGCCCAGCAGTTCTTGATTAAATTTTTTCCACTGGTAAAGCTGCTAAGTTAAGAGCAGAGATCAGTATATTTAGACAACATGACTTGAAGCCATTGCATGAAGCTTGGGAAAGGTACAAAGATCTTTTGAGAAAATATCCACATTACGGATACCAAGAGTGGGTACAAGTGGAAATGTTCTATAACGGGTTGAGTGGCCAGACTTGAACAATTGTGGATGCAGCAGTAGGTGGTACTCTGATGAAAAAAACATCTCAAGAAGCATGTGCATTGCTGGAAGATATGGCTTCAAATAGCTACCAATGGCCCTCCGAGAGAAATACTGGAAAGAGAGGAATTCTAGAAGTGAATCAAGTGACTCAGTTATCTGCTCAATTGGCGGCCCTATCCAATCAGTTTTCAAAATCCATGTCAAAGAAAAAACAAAATGAGCAGGTGGCAGCTACTAGTCATTCATTCTACACCAATGATGAGGGGGTGGAACAAGCACAGTTTGTTAACCA
>JANZXR010000004.1:29701583-29731328 GCA_027575705.1 Erythroxylum echinodendron | reverse complement strand
CCATAGCACCTGAAGATCAAGAAAAGACCACATTTACTTGTCCTTTTGGTACATTTGCATTCAGGCGCATGCCTTTTGGTCTTTGCAATGCTCCTGTTACATTTCAACGTTGCATGATGGCTATCTTTTCTGATATGGCTGAGAATTTCATGGAAGTTTTTATGGATGATTTCTCTGTTTTTGGTGATTCATTTGATAAGTGCCTATATAGTTTGTCTCTAGTGTTGAAAAGATGTCAAGATACCAACTTGGTGCTCAATTGGGAGAAATGTCATTTTATGGTAAGGGAAGGAATTGCGTTGGGTCAAAAAGTGTCTGCTCAAGGCATTGAAGTGGATCGAGCCAAAACAACAGCTATTGAAAAGCTTCCTCCACCGAAAAATGTAAAGGGCATCCGCAGTTTCCTTAGGCATGTGGGATTTTACCGAAGATTCATCAAAGACTTCTCCAAGATTGCCAAACCCCTTTACAATCTATTGGAAAAGGATGTGAAATTGGAGTTCAATGAGAAATGCTTACAGGCTTTTGAGTTGATTAAGCAAAAATTGATTTCAGCTCCCGTGATGATCACACCTGATTGGCAACAACCATTTGAAATTATGTGTGATGCAAGTGACTTCACAGTGGGGGCAACTTTAGGCCAAAGGTGAGAGAAAGTGTTCAGGATTATCTACTACTCCAGCAGAACTTTGGATGATGCCCAGAAAAATTACACTACTACAGAGAAGGAAATGTTAGTGGTTGTGTTTGCTTTGGACAAGTTTCGGTCATATATCATTGGGTCCAAGGTTGTGGTTTTTATAGATCATGCAGCAATCTGATATTTGTTTGCAAACAAAGATGCTAAGCCGTGACTCATTGGATGGGTGTTACTTTTGCAAGAGTTTGATGTGGAAATCAAGGACAAAAAGGGGACTGAAAATGCAGTGGTCGTCCATCTATCTCGATTATAGCTTGAGGAATCAAAGCCACCAACACCTATCCAAGATACTTTTGCAAATAAGCAGTTATTTAGAGTCAATGAAAAGCATCCATGGTTTGCCGATGTGGTGAATTATTTAGCTACAGGCTTGATTCCTTCGGATTTAAATCCATCTCAAAAGAAAAAGTTCCTATTTGATGCAAAAAGTTATCTATAGGATGAGCCTTTACTATTCAAGAGAGGTCCTGATCAAGTCATTCAAAGATGTATTCCAGAAAATGAAGTCCTAGCAATTTTGGAGCATTGTCATTCATCACCATATGGAGGTCATTTTGACCCAACAAGAACAATAGCAAAAGTTCTCAATCTGGTTTCTATTGGCCTAGCTCTATAAGGACAGTTATGCTTTCACTAAGACGTGTGACCGATGTCAACAAATTGGTAATATCTCACGACATCATGAGCTTCCTTTGACCAACATTTTTGAGGTAGAACTCTTCGATTTTTGGGATATTGATTTCGTGGGATCATTCCCCAAATCTTGCGGACAATTCTATATCCTTTTGACAGTGAACTATGTTTCCAAATATGCCAAATTTGTTCTCAGATTTCTCAAGAAAAATATTTTCACAAAGTTTGGCACTCTAAGGGCTATTATTAGTGATGAAGGTACCCATTTTTGCAACAAGCTTATGGTAATCTTTTAACCAAATATGGAGTTTGACACAAGATTGCTTTACCCTACCACCCACAGTCAAATGGCCAAGCTGAAATATCAAATCGAGAGATCAAGGACATTCTTGAGAAGACGGTGAAACCCAACTGGAAAGACTGAGCTCTCAAACTTGATGATGCCCTTTAGGCATATAGAACAGCTTTCAAGACTCCAATTGGCATGTCTCCTTATCGTTTGGTTTTTGGAAAAGCTTGTTATCTTCCGGTGGAGTTGGAACACAAGGCTTATTGGGAAGTTAGGAAGTTAAATCTTGATTGGAAAAAATCGGTTGAAAGTCGGTCTCTTTAGTTATGTGAATTGGAAGAATTTCGAAATGAAGTGTATGAGAACTCCAAAATCTACAAGGGGAAAACTAAGAAATGGCATGACCAACACATCATGAGGAAAGAATTTGCTCCAGGAGAGAAAGTTTTACTTTTCAACTCGAGATTAAAGCTCTTTCCAGGTAAATTGCGCTCTAGATAGTCGGGGCCTTTTGTTGTAAAGAATGTTACCTCCTATGGAGCGATTGAAGTTGAGGGAAGTGGTGGAAGAACTTTCAAAGTGAATGGGCAAAGATTGAAGCATTATTATGGTCAAGAGTTGAGAAACATTGCAAGTATTTCACTCAAGGACCCGTGATCAAATGGCTACATCGAGCTATTGATGTTAAACATAGCACTTATTAGGAGGCATCCCAATCTTATCCTTTCATTATTAGTTCTTTTTTGTTTCAATTTCTTTTTATTGCTTTCATTTGAGTACCTTATTTGCTTTTCATCTGTTTTGTTAGGAATGCAAGATTGGAGCTGTGAATTATGATTTCAAGTCACTGAGCCTTCTATACTCTATGGAGTCCTTATGTTCTCATTTCCTTATTATTATTTAGACATTGAGGACAGTGTTGTATTTAAGTGTGGGGGGAGGCTTTAGTTTGTTCTAGTTTATTCGGATTTTTGCTATATTATAAGGGGCAAATTGGCCGCATCTTCTTGCTTTTGCTTGAACTTGAGAAAAGTTTCACATTAGTTGCATGCTTTACATTAAATAAACCATAAATTGAAAAAAATTTAATTTTAAAAAAATTTTCAAAACTTTTTTCTTGCTTCTTAAGTGTGTCAACTTTCTTTAGGATTCCCAATCGTTGATTGAGTTCAAGTATTATGTGTGAGATTTGGTTAATAACGATGAATGTATAAACTTGATGAATGAGTTTTAATGTAACACATGAACTTTCTAGATAGTAGAGTGACCTTGAAACCATTTTGTATTGACTTAATAGATGACCTATGTGAGCTCTTGTGCCTTCAACATTATTCTTTGTTATGTTCATTCTTTCAACGGTATAATTCTCTAGAACTTTCTTAATATCTTGACTTAGCATGCTTGCATGAACATAATAAAGGCATCTAGGTTAAACCACTTGAACTTAAAAAGACAATCTAAAGTATGATTTCCATTAGAAAGCTCCTTTGAGCTTTTATTTTTTTCTTTGCTTTCCACATTATTAACTCAGCCTTGATCTCATTTTTTACTCTATACCATATGGCCAAGGTTAGTAGAGCATCTATTTGGCAAAATTAAAGATGTGAGTTGGTTGACATATGATGACGTGGCAGTAATCGAATGTTCTACCAAAAAAATAAAACAAAATAAACAAAAACAAAAAAAGAGAGAAAGACTTTCTACTGTGAAAAAAAAGAAAAAAAAGTAAAAAGTGTTTCCCAAGTGTTTCGAATTATGTAATTGTCTATGGGAAATCCAAATAGAATGAAAAGAAGTGGAGTTGTTTGTGTTTAATTTATAGAATTATGTGCCTGGATGCATACATGTACATGAGTTCTATGATATTCTGTATAGCTCTATTGCCTTTGCTTTAGCCTTCTCTTATCTTTCTTTTACCTCACCTTTAGCCAAGCCTCATTACAACCATTTTAAAGACTTTTTGATTTGTGTATAGTATATGCGCACTTTGATAGTGTTGTAAAGATTGAAAAGCAAGCATACGGTAGAATGTATTCGTTGATTGAATTTTGAGAGTTACACATTTGAGCCTAAATAGTTTGAGTGTTGGAGTGTATATCAATGAGAGGACTTATTATTTTCAATATGGCATAGATTTCCTCTAACTCTATTATGATAGATTGGTTCGACTGTTACATGTAAATTGAGTTCATTGATTTTATGCGTTGATCGTGGTAAATCGAATTCTAGTTATCATGCTTGAATTAATTGATATGGTTGGGGATCTAATTTGAATTCTGCATACTTAAGTATTTTTTTCTTCACATTTCATGTTTTTGTTTTTCTGCACTTTGTTTTTTAGGTTTCCTGTAGTTCTACTTTCTATTCTTTTTCTTGCTTAAGGACAAGCAAGAGCTAAGTATGGGGGAATTTGATACACTCATATTTTCATATATGTTTAGGATTTAATTTAGAGTCATTTACATTCATTTTATGTTCATCTATGGTTGGTTTATCATGTTTTATCATTATTCTAGGTTCGTTGACATAAAATGCATAAATGTAACAAATAAATTCGAATTGCACTGTTTTTGGGTTTCTGACAGATTTGACCTTTAGTCATTGTGGGATTTTTATCTTGAGATTGGTTTAGCCAAAAATTCTAAAATTTCATACTTAAATTTTTGACTCATTGAAGGATGTTTCGGGACCAATTTTAGATTTTTCTGAGCTGAAATTTTGGAGAAATAAATTCCCGAAATTTGCGTTAGATTTTGGATCGTCAAAATGACCTTGCGATGATGTTTTGATCATAAATTTTGACCCAGATGGAAAAATCCCGTGATTCAAGTCTCATATTAAAGCTAACTCAAAGACAAAGGTACTGATAAAATTTCAGCTCCTAAATCATCACCGTTTAGTTTTTATGCACTGTCAAATTTGACCTTGAAAAATCCATTCCAACCAGCCAAGGATCAACATCAGCCCCCACCTTTTAATTATTTCATCCCATATACAGCTCATTCCCCACTCCAAAAACAACCTCCACTACAAGATAAAAAGAGCCTCCATTCTCTTTCAATTACGATAGCCTCCAACACCAACAAAAGATAGCCTCCATTGCAGGACAAAGTAGCCTCCAAAATCACGCCACCCTTCCACTCTTCATGCAAGCATCTTACACACTCCAAATAACGCAACCTCTCCACAAATAGCCAGCATCCAAGTGACACTCTTGATTCTACTCGAACCACCAGTCACTCACACAGCCAGCAACTTCAAAACACCGTAGCCTCCATCACCATTCACTGCCAAAGAAGTAACAACGCAAAGGAGTTTGGAGAGCTTTGTTCTTCATTTATAATTGATTCCTTATGAATTTGTCTAGTGTTTATATTTTTGAATTGCTTGGCTTGATGATTTGTGGCTAAAACCTTAATTTGTCTTAGGGATTTGAAATTTTTGTTGATGCTTTAATTTTGAATTTTGCTAGAATCTATGACTAAAAATTTATATAGTTGTTGATTTTTCCTTAGATTTGTTTGTTATTCCTTTTGGATTATTGGAATTTGCCTTGGTATAAATTTGCCTTTGGAAAAAAAGGAGTTTTTGCTAGAAGATTAAAGGAAATTTCAATTAGGATTTTCTTGTAAGTTGGGAGACCCAAAAAACTTAGGAGGTGAAAATTGAAGTTTTGAAACTTAAGAAACTCTAGGAAAAACTTAAGTAAGGGATTACTAAGTGATGTCTAGAGTGGATAAATTAATTCATCTTTAAGAAAAGGGGAATTCAGTTGTGGAGAATAGCTAATTCAATATTAAGGTTGGCAAAAATATCATTCCCTAAGAGAAAGTCATTCCCCTTGTCGTTAATACTTTTAATTAGTCAATTATTGCAATCTTTTCTTAATTAGTTACTGTACAAATTTATCATATTCATAGTTATTTTAGTCGCATTGAATTGGGTAGTTGATTAAAAATTTATTGAAGTTAAAATTTTTTTTCTTCATTACTTTAAAATTTCATAAAATTTCTTTCAACCCGATTTTAAACATTGTCAGCTAGCATAGATTTGAACTTTCTCATAATCCCTGTGGACACGACTCGGTTCTTACTGATTTATTACTTACTTCGACAACCGTGCACTTGCGGTTCATGAACATGAGGTATTTAGGGTTAAATGAGATCTTGAATGAACCTAGTTGATGTTGAATAAGGTGATTAAAGTGAGTAAAATGTATTAGGTATTAAAGAATGATTGGAAAGTGTTGTTAATTAATTTTGAAATGTGTATTAAGGAAATATACCTGGGATTGTCATTGAACATGCATTAGACATCACGTATATACATATGCATATGATTGAGTATTCATATGAATGTGCAATGTATTGATGCTAAACGTATATGTTTGCATATTATAGAGGAGCAATTGGAGCGACTGCATCCAGACATTGCCGGGACTTCGAGGCAATAAGTTATCTGGAGCAAACTGTAAGTAACCTAAGATGGTCTCATTTGATTATTTGTTTGCTAAACTATGTATTGAATTATTATGTGATGTGTATATAATGATTCCGGACATTGAATGTCTGAGGAGTTTGATGCATGAAAACTATTGGAAGTGCTCATTGTATGTGAATTTGATGGAATAAATGTTCTCAACATTTTTGTTGAATGTCGGACTTAAGTCTGAAGAAAAATGAGAATGAGAATGAGAAAGAGAATGTGATTGTGATTGATTGAGCACAATGATTGAATGCATGTAGTACATTTCATTACATGAATGCAAGAAAGATAAAGGTAGTTGTAACCATAGTTTCCATTGAAAAAGAGCTTAAAGCTCATAATGTGGAAAGAACCTTTGGCTCAATATGTAAAATGAGTCATGTATCTCTAACAGATAAGGGATAATATTAATGAGCCTGGTATCCACAACGAATACGGAATAGTGAAAAAGGCATTCGGTCACAACAATGTAATAAACGAATGTAGGTCTTATGAATATTGCATATACACATGAATTGTATGATTTGAATGATTACAATGTAATGATGGATTGAGTTGAATGAAAAATGTGAAAACTCATATACAAAGTTTTTTTGTGCTGCTACATGAAAAAAAAGAAACAATGTGAATTATGTGTTTGTATGTATTGATGTGATATGTGTTATAGGTGAACCATCGAGGATGGTTAACTTACTGAGTTCGCAAAATTCACCAAAATTGTAACGTTGACTTTTCAGGTTTGAAAGAGACATCATAGCTTCTAAGGCAGCTTAGGAGAGATCTAGTACTGCTTTTGGATAGAACACATAGCTCAAAGGTTGGTCAGCTAGACTGAAGGATTTAGGCTAAACTTTTGTATACTTCCTCATGTATGTAGCATGTTTTGCAGACAGAGCTGTAGACTTCGACATGTTGTTGATATTGTATATATATGGCCGTTGTATGTAAGGCTACATTGTATCTTATGTTTTATGAAAGGAAATGAGGAAATTGTGTTTTGGAGATCATGAGATTTATGTTTTTAATTATGATGCCATGAGTTAGTGAAAATGATATAGTTAGTGCACCGCTTCTGTCGAGCATCTACTCGAATGTCTGATAGATGTATGGGCATAAATGTCTGATGGGAGTGGGATGCTGCAATTTGTCTCTTTAAATGCTTCTTTTTTTTAGTTGCTTTTGCAGTGAATCTTTTTGCCATATATGCTATTCCTTGTCTGTGAAACCAAACAAAATCGTAGGTATTTGATACGGTGGATCTCCACTGGGTCCGACTTTCAGCTTTTCTACTGTTTTTTACGGGCCATCTCTTTTTGATTGCCTTCTACCTGTATATCTATTTATCTATATCAACTATTTAGTATAATTTTATGTCATTATTCATGATCTCTCAAAAGATTCTCCTTGATGTTGCCACTATGGGTTGAGCTTAGGTATACGTGAATCTATTTTCTTCCAGACATACTATTTGTTTTTTTAACTTATAGTAGAAAATTTGCCGTTAGATATTAGGATACAACTATTACTGGGTGTTCTTTTAGGGGATACCCAATAAAATTAGAATGCTACAGAGTAAATTAGAAGGACCCCTACTTAAGAATGACATGCACACTTCAAGAAGTGGTCAACAAGCTTTGCAACATATCAGGTATAAGCAAAATTTTGCAGCATGTCAGGTATTTCTCTTCCTACTTTTTTCTTACTAATTTTATCTTTTAAACTTGCATCTTCTTAAATGAATTTTGGTAGCTTTTCTGTAAGTAATATTATTCTATTTTACTTATGTATTCTTACTTTATCCTAGTTATTTATTTATTTATTATGTATCTAATTATTTTAGCACATTTTTATTTATTTATATATCTTCTAAACTCTTTTTGCCACATTTGCATAGCTTTTTAAAGTTTTTTTAAATTTTTTGACCTGCGCCTTGTTTTTATTTCTGTAATCTGCATCATTTGTCTATTGTCTCATATACATGTGGGTCCACCGGAAACAACCTCTCTACTATGTAGGGATAAGGCTGTGTACTACCGGACCTCTCCAGACCCCGCTTCATTGCGGAATTTCAGACTGGGTAATGATGATGATGATGATGATGAAAGAAGCATTAATTAGCCTTAATTTTATTTTGTAACTTACAGAAGAAGTAACTCATTTGTATTTTATGGGCTTTGTTTCCTCTCCTTCTCTCAAACTTATAACTCCTTTAACATGTTTTAATTCTTTTAATTTAATCTTTAAATTCTGAAAAAATAACAATTCATATATGTACAAGCCATTAATTCCTTGAAATGTAGCTATAAGCAATACTTAAAATTAAATTGGTGTCTACAAAATACTTTAAATTAGACATCTAAATATAATTGTAACTATGTTTCTTATTTTCTCACACATTCAACACACATTTAATATAAGTAAAAGCTTCAAATTATATTAACTTTGTAAAAAACAATTTACGATAGCCTTATTTAGGGTTTCTAAAAAAATATTTTCATAATCAAGATACTGGACAAATAAATAATTAATTAAGACATAAATAAACAATCAATATCACAACTAATCAAAACAGTTAACCTAGAAAAACTAATTGGCTTATAACATACCTCTAAACCATATGGAAAATGCCTTAAATCCCATTTTAGATGTAGATTGAATGAACACTAGTAGTATTCTCATTATAGTTATCAAATCTTATTTAATCACCTTCCATATTGCTTGAATTGTCTCTTTTAGTTGTTAATTGTCACTCCCCTAGAGGCATTGATCGATCAATATCATCTTATTTATCTTACATTAATTGAACAATTTGTCAGATTGATTGATCAATAAACTCAAATAAGCCCCATGAATCTTTGTATTAATTGTATAAAATTCTTTTATATCTTTTCATCATTGTCATCATTATCATCATTATCATCATTATCATCACCCAGTTTGAAATCCTGTAATGAAGCGAGGTCTGGGAAGGTCTGATAGTACGCAGCCTTACCCTTATATAGTAGAGGGGTTGTTTCCGATAGACCCATATGCAGATGTGATAATAAAAAATAATGCAGATGAAAATTGATATGTGAAGAGATCGATAATAAACTAGTGCTTTTAAGTATGCATCAAATAGATTTCCGGTAATTCCCTCAATTGTGTCATCTGTAGGCAGCATGTAAACATGTTTTTACATATTTGACACCAGGACATTGGTGCATGGAAACAATGTCCCCAAGCCTAGCCCTGAGATTCCTCTTGACAATCTTATTCATCCTGATTTTCGGTTCATCACATTTCTCATCAGCAAGAGCAATGCAGACTTTATCTTTCCTTTTCTTTCCCTAAACCCCACAATCATGACAACCTGAGATTCCTGTTGACAATCTTTTATATCTTTTCATATTTTTTTAAATCACCTCAATATGATATCTTTTTCAAAAGTTACAGATAAAATAACAATATTTGGATACAACTACAAACAAAGCCAATATGCTTTTTTTTAACGGAAATTTCCTTTTTTTATAAGTCCTTAATTAATAATTCTTACACCTTCTAAATATTCAATACCTATATCTAACTAAAATAATAAACATTATATAATCTTCCCAAAATGTTAAGATTTTTATAAAATAATAAAAACCTCAATGTAAAAAACCTAGGATGTCCTAATACATGTCCATTTAATAAAGTATATATATTTTTAGAATATTAAATTATAGCTAGGTACTTTCGAGGAATGGAGCACCCTACATGTCTACACTGAGCCCCTTCATCCATATCCATGTTCGTATATTTTAAATTGTTCATTGTTATTATTCCTACGTAATTCACACGCCCTTTTCAGTTCATCATGTGACTTGCATCTCTACTCCATGGACAACGTGCGACCTTATATCTACTCGACTATGTGTATAGACATAAAAGCCAAATGCCCTGGATGTGAAGTTCACTTGTTCCCCAACAAACCCATCTTTCATTTCCATGATTCTCCATCATTGTTCGAAGCTCAGGGGAATCAAATCCTGAAGATTTATATTAAACGTTAGTCAATTCTCCCGCTTCCAATGTGTCATGTTGGTGTAATATTCCATTGAATTTCTCTAACATGGAATAGAAGGATACACCTGATCTGATCATCCCATGATGTACAGAGATCAGAACTAATTTGTTAATGGTAATAGGACTGCTTGAAACAGAAGGACCCGTCTGCTGTCAATTGTGGATGGATCTAACACGTGTCTCGATTGCTGTTGATCGTCCACCACATGTGCACAATCATGAAACCTTATTATTGAAGTCGAAGAAAAAGGAGCGAGGGGCTTTGCATGTGGTGGATGACAGCAATATTATTGACTTGACTGCTAAAAAATGTTTTGGTGTTTTTCATTCATATTTTTGGTTCCGATCATAAATCCATAACAGTCCGTTGTAGTTTCTTTTCCCAGCAAAAAGGTAGTCCCAACTTTTGATTAATCACGATCGCTCGCTTGTTTCAATACGCCAGATTAAGCATTCATTATGCAATTGGTCCTGAGATAAAAACTAAATCTGAGATTGCGAAGTGTTAGCGGAACAGTCGATAGAATCTAGTTAAAAGGTGGAACCTACTTCAGTTTACTTTAACTGTTAATTCAATCATTAAATAACCACATGTCAATCATGCAGTATCTAGCCAAGTGACTTGGTGTGAACTGTGAACTTTGTGGTATCATGCTGGAAACCAACTCAGGGCACCGAATTGGAAATTTTTCATTTCAGCTTCATATTGTAAAGGGGTTTAGGTGAAATATATCCTAGTGCTTTGAAATCGAGTTAAGGGCTACCGCACAACAGAACCATTGAAATGACTCGAGACATACTCAACCGAGTTAGCTAGTGATAAACTAGCGTGATCGTTTTGGATTGAAATGGACCAACACATTTGCACATATTCTTTTCTTGTAAACTGGCGCAGTCACTAAGCGGCACTCAAAGATGGGTTACAAATCACGGTAGAGTGGTGAATCCATTATCATAATGACTTGTAAATTATACCAAAATCTGAAATGACAACTGGGAGTGATTAGTTATTCAAGACAAACAAAACCCAAAAGCAAAAAAGAAAAGAAATGTTGCTGATGAGGAATTCGATGTTTAGGTCCAATAAGTACATGCATATGTTGTTGATACTTATTATGTGCAAATCTTAATTAGTACACGTTTTCCCACATCCACCCACCATAGATCTACTTGATGCATAGATACAGTAATTATGTCTTTGATTTATCACAAAAAGTCATGTCTTTGATCTTTGGAACCTTTCTTGTTACTAGAAATTCAACTAATGATTCTTAAAACGTCGGTTGGGTTAAATTATCCCGAGTACTAGTCTTGAGTGTTCTGAATTGATCTGTTGCTTTCACCAGAAAACAAGCAATTGGCATAACAGAAGTAATATTCTCTTGAATCATGAAAATAAACATGTCATGTCTTTCTATTGTAGTTGTTGTCTAAAATGAATTGTCTTGGATCCGCAATTTGAACATCCCAAATTAGAAAAGTACATGATAATTACATGCAATTTTCCCTCGAAAACCAGTGAAATCATGTTAACAAAATGAGGAGAATAAATGATAATCCAGCAACCGACTCATATCATCCTAAAGATTAAGAGAACTACAATGCAAATCCTTGGAAGGGTGGAATTGTGTGTTGTATAAGAGACTGTCTACTTCTATTGAGTGACCCAATTAAATTGTGCTTCATTGGACTGTCTACTTCTATTGAGTGACCCAATTAAATTGTGCTTCATTGGTATAGAAATCATTTCTTCTACCAAGATTAAGACTTAGGAAACCTTTACGTTTTTCATGCACAACTTTCTATAACCTTAAGAAATACGTTAAAACTAGTAAGACCAGAGAGAGCGGGGTGCGAAAGGTATGGTGTCTAGTTCAGAACAAACTCTCATATACCGTTTTCAAGGTATTTTTAGTAAGAACGTTAAAAGCTTCACAAGTAGTTCATTGACCGGATCAGCAATTTAGATAGGTCTAGGAGACAAGTTAGATGCTACATCATTTGCATGTGCGTCATTGGCCCTAGACACCTAACAACTCTTCCCCTATAATTTTCTTTATAAATAACATTTTTACACTAAACAAATTGAGAGATTAAGGAAAAGGGTAATAAAAATAAGTAAAATGCACATATTATATATATAGCATTTGATACCTAAAGCTGTAGGCAATAATATGCTTTTGAATATACAAATCTGATAGCCGACAACTGAAATTGCACTAGTTGGTTCCTTTTTCAAAAAATTTGCATTAAAGAGGCAGTACTTCACAACAGTCTTCTTTATGCTCATCATGTATGCAGTTGTACTGTATATGCATCTTATAAAAGAAAATTCACTGTCACGGAATTTCAAGGTAAAATGCAAGAAAGAAACGCAATAAAGAACTGTTCTAAAGGTGGAAGTGACAAATTATGATGTTTAAGTGAAGATGATTAGCATTTTGAAACATAATTAAATATCGATTAGCATTTGGATTAGATCAGTTGATTGATTTGTTATTGACTAACTTGGATTGAATTAGGTGATGATTAAGAAACATTTAGAGAGCATGTATGTGCCATTACGGTACTCTTTTTTTTTTTTGGCTTAAACCATTACAGTTTGATATTCTAAGTTGGAATCTCAAATCTAAACTAATGTGGATAATAGATTAATGAAGAATACATGCACCTATACGGAGATTCACAGGTTTAAATAATATATTATGCTTCATTTAAAATTTAACTTAATTTAATTCTGATTTAACTTCAAGTTGACTATGTTATCACGATTTATTGGATCGGTAGTTGAATTGGATCCGAAATTATTAAAAACCATATATCTGGTTGAAGCAATTTGTATGTGGCCTTGAATTTTGACAGAGTGGAGTTGATCTCTAAAATATTACACGTACAACTATTTCTTCAGAGAAGCCATGGCCTCTGAGCTATAAAATCATGTGGTATGCTGTATGCTGTACCTCTAGTCTATGTATTCCATTAGACTGCATGTGCCAATCCAAGTCAATTGCAAGTTGGAACTTCTTAACAACACTTGGCTATAGTTAATTCTTGTAAATATATTTAATCAAATCTTTGAGGACCCAATAGAATCACCTCTAATAAAGGCCGTGTAATAGGACAAGAGATAGTTGAATTATTAGCTTTTGATTAAACTATATACAAAGAGGATTGATTTTGTAACAACAGGTAAAGTTCGTAAAAATATAAAAAGAAGGTTGTGTATATTATAACTCTCTTAGATCTCTGCAAAGCGAGGAGTTTTGGACACTCGGGTACGTTAATTTTACATATATTGCAAAAGATACAATTGTTGTGTACATTTATTTGTTAATTAATTAACAAATAGCCTGAAAATTGGAGGGAATAAGCTGTAGTTAAAAGATAATATCAGAAACGTGGTAGGTGCATAACTCTTAAAAGTTTTAGTCAATAGCAAAAGGGATCAAATCATTTTAATTTGAATTATATATACCAACAAAAATACAAAAAAATACATATCTTCATCAGTTATGGATAGGATATGTGAACAATAAGAATTAGGGTGGACCAAAGGCAACCGCTGAGCCGTCCTTTTTCTATATATCTCCAGCTGTGACCACTCCCCCCTTTATTATGTGAATAGTATTCCTCTTTAGCTTCTTCTTCAATGTACCCAACCCAACCACTGATTATTACATTCAGTCAAGTCATCAAAGATACCACCCTATGTATTTATTAAGCTATTGCAATTATTTTTGTAAGAAAATTTTTTATTTTATATATAATTAACTTAAGGTTTAGATTATTTTATTAGTTAATTAATGGATTAAACCATTCAAAATAATTGAAGATCCTTAATATCCAAGAATTTATCAGTATCTTTAGAATATATCTAAATTCTATTTTCACACAATTAGTTGATACTTAATGCCTATACTTTCTTTTCTTACTTTGGCAGCAATAGAGAAAGAATCATAAGTGAGAGCTATTTTTGTGATCATAATATTACATGATGAAGTAACATAAATAGCCTCTTTATAAAAATATAAAGAAAAGGATATGTATATTATAGACAAATGTGGATTTTTAATACCTAGATTCAAAATCTTCTATTATTTAACTAATTTAATTTTTAATTTAAAATTTTGTAAATTCTTTTAAATTTTAATTTCTTAAAAAATTCTATAAACTTTCAATTGAAAAATTGAAATACATATGATCTGAATATTACACATGAACTAATCAAATATTGCTAATACGATGATTTAACTTAATTTTTAAACTCAATTCAAGTTAATTAAACTTGACTTAATCAAATAAGTTAAGATAATTATAATAAATTATTAATTTATGTTGAATTTAATTAATTCAAGAATTGAACTGGGTCATTATATTATTGACATTTGGTTAATTCACGTATGATATTTACATTACATATATTTTATTGACATTCTTTTACAAAATTTTAAGAATACTTTTTTTCAAAAATTAAAATGATAAGAAAATTTTTAACAAATTTTAATTTTAAAATTATTTAAACCACAATAAAGTATCTTTCACTGGCCTAAAATCTTTGCCATCGGAAGCCCCTGTAGGTCGCCTTTTGTGTTGTTTGGTGAATATAAATTTCTGTCCTCTCCTCAAGAAATCGTGGTTAAATAAAGCCGAGGGTTTAAGCTTCAAAAGCTTCCTTTTTAGTACAATAGGTCACAAGCTTACGTTTTGGTAAGTTTCTCACAAGCTCTTTGATGGGACAATCGGAATTACATAATCATATATATTTAGAATCTTCAATAATGCAAGAGGATGTTATTAGTAATTACACAAAAAAAGGAAAATATTACATCAATACAATAAAATTTTCCCCCAGTCAAGATCTTCGCAACAAATAACAACAACAACAATAATGTCAATTATATAATCAACATTGCAATAACAAATAGCAGCAATAATAACAACGTCAATTAGTATAAATGTCAATTATATAATCAACATTGCAATAACAAATAGCAGCAATAATAACAACGTCAATTAGTATAAATTCTATTGATAAGATGAGTCTTATCTTTAATTGAGATATTGTTACATGTTTTACAACAAAGAGTGGGATTAGAATTGTGAAATACCATTAACTTAACACTACTTGGCCATAAATAGAAATACCAAATAAATTTAATTTAGCTCGATTCAACGGCATTGGTATTAAATTAAACGATTACTTACTAGGGGGAAGATCTTTGTAACGTTGAACAAAAACACAGGACTTGTGGAGAGAACAAGAGAGGTACAATAAAAAGGCATTATTGTCTCTCATTTTAGCTGGCTTCTTCATTTCATTTACTCTGTTTCACACATTAGTAATTTGCATCCTTCTGCTTCTGCTTCTGTTGTCCTCTCTGGTCACAGAAACAGAACAAGTTTCATTCTTTGCTGCAACCCAAATCATTAAACAAAATGGAAGATTGAACAGTTTAGTTGTTGTTTGCTATCAATCTCCTGTTTCTTGTGGTTGGTTCTGTAATGCACATGAGTTTTTTGATACATTCATAGAGATTTACAAAGTGTTTATTTTTCAAGTTTTCTTCTTTTCCCCTGTTCGCGTCTGAAATGCATGTGCTGTAGGAGTGTGCAGATGTTGGAGTCAAGGGACTGACATTGCAGCTCTGCATTGTGTTTTTGCGTCTAACAGAAGCAAAACTCAGAGTCTAAGTTGAAAGATTCTTGCTCTTTTTCTCAAAGGAGTTCCATTATTTCGTATTTAGATCTAGCGTGCTTCTTTAATCTACTTAAAACCTCTGTTCCTTCGCTTCTCACTTGCATCTCCTCTGTTTTTGCTCTGTTCTGTTGTGTGCGATAACAAACGTAAGAACTAGTCATCAATGGATCGGCTTACTTCTACGACTGTGATTCCCAATGCTTTTGAAGGAGCTAGAGATGACATTTCTATGCAGTTCTCTATCATTTGGGACCTGATCAAAGCGCCATTGATCGTGCCTCTACTGAGAGTTGCTGTTGCCATCTGTTTGATCATGTCTCTGATGCTTTTCATCGAAAGGGTGTACATGGGCATCGTCATTGTGTTAGTCAAGCTTCTAGGTCGGAAACCAGAGAAGCGTTACAAATGGGAGCCTTTGAAAGACGACGTTGAGTTGGGTAACTCTGCTTATCCAATGGTTCTGGTTCAAATTCCAATGTACAATGAACGAGAGGTCCTTTTCTTTGCTCTGCCTCATCTCGACGTTTGTTTTTGCCTTTCAAGTGCCTTAAAGTGAAATGGTTTCAATCCATGTGTTTTGGTCCATTTTCACGCAGGTTTATCAGCTCTCCATTGGAGCTGCATGTGGTCTCTCTTGGCCCTCTGATCGCATCATAATTCAAGTCCTTGACGACTCAACGGACCCAACCATCAAGGTACATGTTCATTAATAACAATTTTCAACCCGAACGTTAACAACTTGTCATATATTGAACGGTCTTGCAGTTGGAAGAAAAATGATAATATTAAAACGAAAAGTCATTTTGACCAAAACCCCATTTGTAGGCATGTTCAATATAAAAATGTGATCTTGGTTTTGCATGGAAATCAATGCAGGACATGGTTGAGCTCGAGTGCCAGAGATGGGCAAGCAAAGGTATAAACATAAAGTACGAAATAAGAGACAACAGAAATGGCTACAAGGCTGGGGCTCTTAAAGAAGGCATGAAGAAAAGCTACGTGAAACACTGCGATTACGTGGCCATTTTTGACGCAGATTTCCAGCCAGAGCCTGATTTTCTCTGGCGCACCATTCCCTTTCTAACTCACAACCCCGAATTGGCTTTGGTTCAGGCTCGTTGGAAATTCGGTAAATCTAAACTTTCCTCACATTTTTCGCTTTTGGTTCACTTAGTAACAGTCTCTGGTTTGTTGAGCACATATTCATATTAATTTAAGATTAATTAGGATAGGGCTTCACCGCTTTCAAGAAACTGTCGGTGGATCTGTTAATTTTGGGACAGTGGTTTAGGGTAGTGGAGAAGTGGGTCCTACCTCGTGCATCCATCAGGATCCAATCCTTGGTGGCCGCTTACTTGACGAACACGTGTGGTACGATGGCTGCCGTTGTATTATGAACACAACTTGGACTCACTCGCCAAGCTACCCCAACAGGGCAAATTCTATAAAAGGCTGAAATTGACGTCTTGTTGGTACTCTCGGTTGTGTTTCAATAAATTTCCAAAACTCAGCAAAAGTCAATGGTAACTTGTAATTGCCAGAATTGTAGGTAAGATCTATTTGAGATAACTTTAAAAATTGAAATGCGAAACTTGAAGAAATCCTATGCAGCTTTGATTGAAGCAGTATGTAGGTACTTGGTATAGGCCTTTTGTTTTGTACTTTTGAGTCCGAATACTTTGAATCACAGATCAGGAAAAACATCAAGCCATTGAGACAAATGCAATGCCTTGTATGTAAGTGGTGTGGACCACAAATAATGGAACTAGGGTCCATTTGGAATAAACCAAAGTGCAAATTTCCAACAAAAGTCACAAGCTTTTGTTCTCTGCAAAAGTTGGGAATTGTCCCTTAAAATGACTTGCTAAGGAAAGTGCTAAAATTGGACCGATCTACCCCAGCACCCATGTTCATAAATGATGGAAGGTGGAGGGACATGTTGGATCGGCCATTGAAGAATATCATGAATGAAGGGTATATTTGTCTGTTTCCCGGAGGAGCTCTTCTTCGCCTAATATTCCCGGCAATTGCATGTGCCATCTTATTGGGTGGTCCTTACAATCCCTGTCACTGTTAAACGCTACTAACCGACAAAGTAAATTGGTGTGAAAAGGATTTTATAATTTGGTCTTGAACTGAAATCTAGTTGCCAGATTTGTTGGCTGACATGGCAGCTCTTTTCCGGGCTGTTTTGCAGTGAATTCTGATGCGTGCTTGATGACAAGAATGCAAGAAATGTCCTTGGATTACCATTTCACGGTAGAACAAGAAGTGGGTTCCTCCACATATGCCTTCTTCGGTTTCAATGGTAAATTCCCAATTGTTGTTTCAAGATCCACACAGGAAACTGAGGACTTTCTAATGTGATAAAGGCTTGACTGATGATTTGGTGATGAAGAAAAAACTTGATATAATCTGCATCTCAATCAGATAAAGTCTACGATTCAGTAGTTGTTTCTGTACGCGTTACAGGGACAGCAGGTGTATGGAGACTTTCAGCGCTAAGCGAAGCAGGAGGGTGGAAGGATAGGACCACGGTGGAGGATATGGACCTAGCAGTCAGAGCTAGCTTGAAAGGCTGGAAATTTGTGTACATTGGCAATCTGAAGGTAATCTAATGATTTTTAATTGAAGCCTTTTTCAGAGAACAGATTGTCTGTTTTATTACTTATCCTATTCTATTAACATCCATCCATCTAATTTATGTAAACTGTGCTTAGTTTCCGCTAATTTGATCAGACAAAAGTAATCCTTGTTGGTTGCAAACTCTGACAAGGTAAAGTGCCCATAATCCACTGAAAGACTACCCATGTTTTGGTTTTCTAGTTAAATAACCAAGCCATTATTCAGCTTCAGTTTCAAGGCTATTATGTTCTGTTAGAATTGACAAAAAGTAGGGAGTAGACAAATTAACAAATATGTAAGAAATCATTCTTACGGTTGCATATTGTCGTTTTTCTGATACAAGTTTCTTGAACACATTACTGCTTTCAGGTGAAAAATGAATTGCCAAGTACATTGAAGGCCTATAGGTATCAACAGCATCGGTGGTCCTGTGGTCCTGCTAATCTGTTCAGGAAAATGTTAATGGAGATTGTGAAAAACAAGGTTAATCTAAATTTTGTTTCTAACAAATATCCAATCTTGAGAACAAAAATATTGAAATGTAAAAATTTTCTTGCAGAAAGTGACTTTGTGGAAGAAGGTACACGTGATCTACAGCTTCTTTTTGGTCAGGAAGATCGTAGCTCACATTGTTACGTTTATTTTCTACTGTGTCGTCATGCCTGCAACTGTGTTGGTACCTGAAGTTGAGGTTCCAAAGTGGGGGTCTGTTTACATTCCTTCCATCATTACCCTTCTCAACGCAGTTGGAACTCCAAGGTCTCGTTTTCTTCTGAACTCTGAAATCAAATTTTATTTACACTCAAGTCTTTTTGAGTTCATATAAATGTGCCGACCTTGAGCACCGTAAGATAATTTTAGGCAATAGCTGGTTCAAGTTGTTGAAATTTGCTGGAATTGGTCTTGCAGATCACTTCATTTGATAGTTTTCTGGATCCTTTTCGAGAATGTCATGTCCCTACATAGGACTAAGGCTACATTCATTGGCTTGTTGGAGGCTGGTAGAGTCAACGAGTGGATTGTTACGGAGAAACTAGGCGATGCTCTTAAGATCAAAGCAACAAAAGCACCTAGGAAACCTCGATTCAGGATTGGAGAAAGGTAATTGATTCTCCTTTTCCTGGAATCCGCATTTTACGTGAACCATAGACAAGAAGTTTAGTAGAGTTTACTAAAACCGACCGTTTTCTGTCACAGACTCCACCTATTAGAGCTTGGAACTGGAGCTTACCTCTTCTTCTGCGGTTGCTATGATCTTGCGTTTGGGAAAAATCACTACTTCCTGTTTCTATTTACACAATCAATTGCCTTCTCTATCGTGGGGTTTGGATATGTGGGCACCATTGTTCCACACACTTGATGGAATCTTGAGGAGTTGGCGATGTTCTTTTGGCAATTCCTCGTCCAGCCATTTGCTGCTTCACTCAGCCTACTGGGCTTGAGGTGTTCATATAGTGGATTCTTGTGTTCTGTATCTTGTATAAAAACAGCTGAAGAAAGTCGATTCTTTTTAGTATGAACAAAAAAAGCTCGAGTGCTGTAGTTTGAACGCAATACTCTCTTGTGAATAGTGCAAGTCACTGCAAAGACATCCATGTTATACAGTTGATAGAAGAACGAAGCTGAACGGAGGTAGCTTCAGGTTTTCGAAATCCAAGAAGATACGTTAGCAATTGAAGATTTTGAAATTGGGTTGTAATTGTGAGATTCAGTAGCTCTTTTAATTTCCACAGTTTCCTTGTTTATGTAATACTGGTACTGGCTTGAAAGGCAATGAATTTGATAGAGATGTCTCAAGTTCCACGCTTTGTTAACAAATTCAACCTCATCTTACCACTCCTTTGGTCTAAATAGTGAATCATGCAGGGCACTGAAATCTAAGAACATCCTCACACGAGAGTAATAGATTCTGATCATTCAATTATATGAGAAAATAGTTGTATACTCAGAAAGCATTCACAGCCTAACCTTTTGGATAATAAATTGGTCCGTAGAAATTTAAAGTTGAGAAAGAAAACCTTTAACCCATTTTCATTTGGGTTATGTGAATGCGGTAAGTCTTTGCTCCAAATCTTATCATAACTAGGAAAGAAGCTTAAGAAGAGGTTTAAGAAGGGTTTTTGCGAATTGCAAAAATGATCGCTACACGATTGCATCGTTATTCCTCCACAAAACCTCTTCATTCAATCTCAAGTCTCTCTTTCTCCTTTTGCTCATTCGCTACCCCCCAACGCCAACCGACTCAAGAAGCCATTAATCCACCAATCAGCTGCAATGACAACGAAAACCACGAACAAGTTCACAAGCTTCGTGTACTCCTCCAGGAGGGTCGCATGGAATCGGCCTATAGCCTTGCGAGGTCTCTTGTTATATCACAGTCACCATTCTCCTCACCGTGTGAGCTTCTCTCTTTCCTTTCGGTCGCTTGCCCTTCGATAAAACTCAATCTTTCCAACATGTTGATTGCAATTTGTTGCAAGTCCAAGATGCACAGTGAAGCTGCAGAGTTGTACGGTTTGATGAGGAGAGACGGAGTTGTTCCTAATTTTGATTGTGTGAGAATGTTAATTGAGTCTTTTTTAGAGAGGAAACAATTTGATAAGATTCTTGATTTGTTTAATGAGATGGTTGATTTGGGTTTTAGGCCTGATCGATATATGTACGGGAAAGCGGTGCAATCAGCTGTCAAAGTTGGGAAAACGAATAGGGCGATAGAGTTGTTAGAGTCTATGAAAAGTAGAGGAGTGATTCCCAACGTGTTTGTTTACAATGTTGTGCTGGGCGGGTTGTGTAAAGAAAATAGGATAAAAGATGCGGAGAAGCTGTTTGATGAAATGTGTAACAGGAAATTGTGGGCTAATAAAGTGACTTATAATACTCTCATTGATGGGTATTGTAAGGTTGGGGAGGTAGAGGCGGCTTTTAATTTGAGAGAACGGATGAAGAAGGATAATATAAAGCCTAGCGTCGTCACATTCAACTCGTTGCTAAACGGGCTTTGTAGAGCGGGGAGAATGGAGGAGGCGCGAAGACTGTTGGATGAGATGAAAGAGAATGGTTTTGTGCCTGACGGGTTTACGTATAGTATACTTTTTGATGGTTTAGTGAAGAGTGGTGATGGGGAAGGTGCCATGGATTTGTATACAGAAGCGTCCGGGAAGGGAGTTAAGATCAATAATTATACAAGCAGCATTTTGATCAATGGGTTGTGTAAAGAAGGCAGAGTTGATAAGGCGGAGGAGCTTTTGATGAAGCTCATGGATGAAGGTCTTGTTCCAGACGAAGTGATATTTAACACTCTTGTGAATGGTTATTGTAGGGTAGATGACATTAATGGAGCCATTTCTACTATTGAGCGAATGGAAAGCCGTGGGTTGAGACCCAATTTCATTTCTTTTAATTCTTTGATTAATAAGTTCTGTGGAATGCATAAAATGGAAGAAGCACAAGATTGGGTTCAGAAGATGGTGGAAAAGGGGGTTAGACCTAGTTTGGAGACGTATAACTCGCTTATAAATGGATATGGAAAGTTGTGTAGTTTTGACAGGTGTTTCCAGATTCTTGAAGAAATGGAAGATACCGGAATAAAGCCAAATGTTGTTAGCTATGGTTCTCTGATAAATTGTTTATGCAAGAATGATAAAACTCTTGAAGCAGAAATAGTCTTGGGGGATATGATAGGCAGAGGGATTTCGCCAAACGCACAAATATACAATATGCTCATTGATGGGTGCTGTACGATGGGGAAGTTGAAAGATGCTTTTAGGCTCCTTGATGAGATGCTAATAAGTGAAATGTCCCCAACTCTGGTGACATACAATTCACTTATCAACGGGCTCTGCAAAAAGGGAAAGTTAAAGGAAGCTGAAGACATCCTTCACCAACTTAAAAAAAGTGGTTACAGCCCTGACGTGATCACATACAACTCCTTGATCTCAGGGTATTCAAATGCAGGAAATGCAAAGAAGTGTCTAGAGCTATATGAAGCTATGAAAATGTTAGGCATAAAACCTAACACGAAAACCTATCATCTCCTAATTAGTGGATGCAGCAAGGAAGGGATGGATCATTTACAGACATTGTTTAAAGAGATGCTAGAGATGAACCTTGCTCCCGATCGAGTTGTTTACAATGCAATGATTCTCTGTCTTGCAGAGAATGGAGATCTCGAGAAGGCATTATCTTTGCAGGAAGAGATGCTAAGCCATGCAGTTCTTCCCGAAAAGAAGACATACGATGGCTTGATTCTTGGATGTCTTAAGAAGGGAAAACTGTCGGAAGTAAATGATCTTGTCAATGATATGAAGTCCAAGGGATTGAAACCCACATCTGAGACCTACAACATACTGATTAAGGGATATTGCGACCTAAAGGATTATCAAGGGGCATATCTATGGTATAAGAAAATGCTTGAGGATGGGTTTTCCCCAAATATCAGCCTTCAAAATGATCTTACCACTGGCCTCAGGCAGGAAGGGAGATTGCAGGAGGCCCAGATTATCTGCGGTGATATAAACCCTAAAGGAATGGATGATTGGAGCGCAAGTGAGCAGCGTTCTGCTGAAGCAAAGATGTAAGACAAAAACTGGGATGTTTGAATATCTCCATTGGAATGTTTGTTACTGGAGAACAGGCTGTTAACAGCGGTTATGGAGATGAAGGTTGGCACTTTGTTCTTTCTTCCTCTATATTAAACATGTAACTCATCTTCCGGAAACAGGTTCCATCTGGTCGCTGATTATCATTTTCAACCTATTAATTGTGGCTCGGCCAGAACCTGCTTGACTTGTTTGTACCCTATCAGAACGCCTCAAACAAGCAACAGTTGATAAATTTGTATAATGGTTGTATATTTTGTACATTAGTTTACTTTTGACGTTACACTTGCTGTCAATTGCAAGATGGCTCGTACGCTTATTTACTTGTTGCCTCACCGGCAACATTTTCTTTCACGTTTTGCTATTTTCTCCTGAGGTAATCGTGCAGGCCTTGTTCTTTCTTTATGCAAACAAATAACCAGATTTTGTGTGTGAACCTCCGGTTTACGATCGTGCTTTTGAGATTGAAGTAATAACACGATTTCATGTAAGTTTGTTGACATGGCTGTGATAACAAAATCTGAGCAGTAATAGTTAAATAAGACGACTTATCTTTGTTATCATGTTCAAACACGACAGGCATACAAATGTGAAGTGTGTCTAGAAGGAACTGGACTTAAAGCTAGAAGCTGCTAATTTGGAGCTCAATTAACTGATTTATTCTTTGGTGGTACTTAGTAGTTGGTTGGTTAGCTTTAGACCAGCTGACAATGAGAGAGAGAGTATTTTTGTTAGTTACTTACTTTAAGTTTTGGATATAGCAGCAGGACTCTTTTCAAGAAATCATTTTTCTGGAAATTCTCAATACAAGTATCAGCATAGACATATTTCCAACTGATAAAACACCTAGTCCCAGATGTTTTAAGCCCATAAAGGCAACAAGCCTCTAATGAAAATGTTGTAAATGATGGCTGAGGTTGTAAGCATTTCTCATGGCAAATAGACAGCCTTCACTACATTCAATTCCTTTGCAGTATCCTGTACAATAAAAAGTTTCCATTTCTAAAGGCGCTATGTGGATATACTCAGTGTTAATAAGAACCGTCTGTTGATGAATAGTTGAGTGACAAACAAGAAGATGCAACATGTTGACAAAAAGTTGGGCATGAATGCTGCTTTTCTATTATTCATCAGTAGGAACAATAAACAATTGCAAACTATTTTAACATTCTTTTCAAAGGCAAAGAAAACTCAACCGATGATTTGATATCCTCTACTAAGATCAAACGTCTACTTTTAGAGTGTAAAAAACAATTGGAGGCGATGCTCAAATAATGCATGACCATCAACACTCGAGAACCAACATGTATCTTATTACTTAACAACAATCAATACCAAGATACTTATTTCTCACTTCTCAAATTACCGGCTGCTGTATCAGTAATTTGATAAACAATGGAACTAATACAGGGTAATCTTTCAAGTCTGTCGGCAACAGGCTACCCTGAATTTGTTGTTAATTCAGTTGAGCCATCACCACGCTTGTCAAACATCAACATCTAGATGAGAATCCCAACTAATAGTCGTGGATTTGTGTTTCGATCTTGTTTCACATTGCCATTTATGAGCTTTAAGGCTTTTTTTATAATAGCTCAACTCTATGGCAATGTTATTTTCATCACTTTCACCTAGATCTCCACGGCTGGAAATTTAAAAAATACTGGTTTTTTATCAACATGCTGTTATAACTCATTCAGATACAAACAGTATTTTGAGGTATTCTTTGATTCTATACATGGTACATACCCCGTATTCTTTGATTCTCTACATGGTACATTCCCTGTCATCATTCACTTACCATCTTAAAAGTCTTAGGTTTCTCCTTCTTACAATTTATGATACTAGAGCAGATAGACAAATAATCTTGAGGAGAAAGCTGCAAAGGCTATCAGGACACTAAAAGAATGCACAAGAAGAGATTGTGCGATAATCTTGTGCTAAGGGCTTAAGGCCAGTCAGGCCAGTCACCAAATTAACTACTATTCCAACACAATACGAATTTGTTTCAAAGCAGTGCCTTCTCTAGTTAAAACGTGTAACCATATTACCTGGTTTTCTGTCTGCATAACCTCATAGTGCTGTGTCTTACATTTCTTACCAGTAAACATCTAATAAAGAAAATGTTCCATCAAGAGAAAAAAGACAAATTCAACATAACTACAAATTTTAAGGCAAAATAAATGATCCTCGGAAACATTGCTCCAGATACCAAAATCCATCACGTTTGGTCGAGTCCGCTGACTCTATATCATGCGTTCTCCTCTATCGCTATTTTTCAATCAAGCAAATGAACCTATTATGTAATGACTAATAACACACAAAAAGTACTTGGGGACATTGCAACTTATAATCATCCACCACAAGAAAAACTGATATCCGCTAAGAGCAAACCATAAACACGATTCAAGCAAATAATAACAAATTCAAGGATCAAGCATAAACCAACAAACCAACTATCCGTCCGGTATCACCTCATCAATTCTGATGGATTATAACCACGCAAAGAGCTCTCACAGCTAATCACGCAAGTACTAAAATGAAGCATCAACTGATGAATTTATAGCTAAAGTTCACTGGAACCCACACAGGTTTCATCCAGTTTATTAAACAGAATGCCTATCTAAGAACATCATATCCAAACAAAACGAAGAAAAAACACAGCGGCGACTTTAAAAGTTTAAAACTCACCATAACAAAACTTAAAGCACTTTAAGCATATCCTCAGCTCCACTTGAAGTAAAAGCCCCACCTTCCTCCAAATTAAGCACCTTTACAACACCATCCTCAGCCAACAGAGAATACCTCCGGGACCTCACTCCTAAACCCACAGGCTTATCACTCAAATCCAGCTCACACCCTATAGCCTTCGTGAACTCCCCATTACCATCAGACAACAACAGCACCTCATCGTTAATACCCAGATTCTCTTTCCATGCTTTCATCACAAAAGCGTCGTTGACCGATATACATGCGATTTTATCAACCCCTTTTGACTTGAGCTCCGCAGATTTCTCCACGAAACCTGGAAGATGTTTCTGGGAACACGTCGGAGTGAAAGCTCCTGGGACGGCGAAGAGGATGGACTTCTTGCCGGAGGTGAGTTCGGAGATGGTGGTGGTCTGGAGCTCGCCTGTGGCATCGAAGTAGGAGAGGGTGGCGTCGGGGAGTTTGTCGCCGACGGAAATGGTGGCGAAAACAGATGGGGTCGTCTGAGTTTTGGTTGAGAGTCGCTTTAGAGAGAGCGGCTTTTGGTGGAAGTGTTTGAGAGAATGAGAAGTGAATGATAGCTTAGAAGACAGCGAGTGAGGTGAGAGAAGCGACTTGGTAGTGGTGAAGGTGGCTGTGGCCGGTGAGGAGATGAGAAGCCTTGACATGGAAAGAGATGCAGCCATTATTGACGGTGGCAGTAGGCGGTGGTCGTTAGTGGTGGTTGGCGGTGGTTGGTTGGTTTGTGATATGGATTCGCAGTCGCTTAATTTATAGGTCGACGTGTGGATGCTGAAGGGTGGAGGTCCTGAAGGAGGGGTGATTGTCACGTGCGAGGGGGCAAAGATTTAGCTATCACCAAACCATTGTTTTTAAAAACCAACGAAACGTGAAAGCGATAATATGAGAATTAAATACATAAAAACCGAATCGAAAATTTAATTGGAATGATTCCATTTTTTAGTCATTGGGTTTAACGAGGATGGTAATAGGCTTCAGACCGGCCTAAACTTAGGCCTATTTAGCTCATGAGTTGATCAATTAAAAACTCTTGAATTTAAATTTAGAGACCAATTCATTGTCATGACAATTTTCATTTCCTTTTTAGAATAATTTATCCTTCCATTGGAATTTTGGCTGCTTTTAAATGTTTATTATAATCTAAATATTTACAACCTAATAAAGGAAAATTATAAAAATAAAGGAAAAGGATTTTCCTTTTATTTAAAAAATTTGAAAACTTATTTGTCAATGCTGATTAAAGGCGTCTGAATATTTTGATTGTAAGAAATAAAGAAATGAACAAAAAAACCAAAAAAAAGAGTCTAGCATTTTCATTTTAGAAATAAAGTTATATAGAATACAAACAACTTTACTTTAAAATTTGTTTCTCATAAACTTAGCTCGTAAACTTTTATAGTGTGGTCTCTGCATCAAGCAAAAACAAAAGCGGCAGATTTATCCAAGTAATTGTTAATGGCAGATTTATCGCACATTTATTTCATTTTATTTTTTAAAACAATCTCTCTACTAATTAGAGATAAGACTACATACTATTAAATCTCTTTATATCTCGCGCCTTAATAAGATTTATTCTAGTTGTTATTGTTATTCTAGTTGTTATTGTTATTCTTGTTGTTGCATATCTATTTTGTTATTAAAGTATTGATAACTATAAGTTGTTGAGGTCGTCGGGGGATGCCTAATTATATTTTTTACATTAAATTAAAAAAATTAAATTTATTTCAATTTTGCATTACTAATTTAAACTTTGAAAAAAATGATGTTAAGATATATGAACTCTCAATATGTTACAAAAATAGCCTAATGTTAAGTTTTCTGTTCATGTCATGCTACATCAGATCTTTGTGCTAATCATGTGTCCACTATTTATCCAACTAATTGTTAACTATTTTATTAAATTTAAAACATAAGACCTATTTTCCTTTCTTTTCTTGTTGCTCATTTGCTTATACCTGGGTTAGGGTTATTTTCAACATTTTATAGGTATAGACAAAGTGAAAGGACATGCTTCAATGAATCAGAAATATACAAATATGTCAATTTTAAAGGCATCTTTTTATTATGAAAATTTAATATCTATATATAAGTGACTTGAGTCATGAGTCTACATACTCGAGAAAATACTAAGATCAAATGATCATAATAGCAGCTTACAACATCTTTGAAATATCTGCAACAATAAGATCACTAAAAACAGTAGCAACAACAGCAGCAGTAGCAACAACTAACTAGTAACATCAAATTGCAAAATACCAAGCAGTTACATAATTGCATTAAGAAGCACACAAATGATCACAAAGAACAATTTTTAAAGTATTTCTATATGCAAAATCATCAATAATAGTATCAAGATTAATATTGTCTAACGTATCCTTCTAGATACATAAAATAGTCAAATTATTCAACTTGACATTAAAGACCTCAAGTTAATTTTTAATAACTTTAACTTTGAAAAACTTATCTCAACTAATGCTACAGTCACAACCACGATTAATAGGATTCGATAAGCAATTGAAACATTTAGATAATAATCTACAGTTTTAACAAATTCAAGAATTTCAACCGTTGACATTGACTCATTTGGCAAAGTCATTTACAACACTTTTAATTAAAAAAGGATTATCTAAATCCATATATGATACATTATCATGAGAAAAAAAGTAATCATAAAACTAATGCAATATTCTCTTAGTTCATTATCATCCAACAACCTCAACTTTTTTTAATCAAATAAGAATCCAAAAATACTTTTAAATGTCATTAATTGATTAAATATATTCTTGATCAAAGTAAATGTCATATCTACAACAACTAGAAAGTAATTAATAACTAAAAAGTAACTAACTCTAAAGGGCTCCCTAATTGATTATATTTCTTTATTATGATCATGTTCATCAAATTGTCTTTTCCTAATAATATGACCTCTAGTTAGAAGCATAGGCTCTATATTCAACTTATGCGTAAGGCCTTTGATAATATTCATACAAGAGACAAACTCTTCGCTTCTATATTTCTCAAAAAATACCATCATACGTTCTAATTTCTCTATGGCAACATCAATGCATATTGATTGTGATTGCAATTTTTTACTCGCCGTGTTAATAAGAGATAACATATCATATTCTTTGACTTGATATCATCACAAGATTTAGATAATTTGTAATGACCGAAAATCATTCAGTTTATTCCAGAAGAGAAAGAGAATTGGACTTATCTTAGGATAATCATCCAAAAAGAATCGTGGAGGAGATCCTTTAGAACAACAAGGGGTAGCAAGTTCAGTCAGTGCATCACAAACTATTTTTTGAGCCCCTACCAACAGAAACCCATTATATCCATAACTAATTCTGCATCTAAGGGAAGTCAGAGTGGAAAACCCCAATGCTCAATTTGTCAGAAGTTTCATCTGGGACTTATAGAAAGGCACTTAAATATTTCAACTGTTGATAGATGGGGCGCATAAAAAGACAATGTTCCAACTTTAAGGATACAGAGTATGTGGGATAGTTCAATTAGGTGAGGCCGCCAAGTCAAAAGGTTGTTTACTTGCATAGAATATTGTCAGTACAGGCTACAGAACTAGAACAGGAAGCAACCCGACACCATATTAGACACAACAACCACAAATTCAACCACATGCACGAGCTTTTACTATGATTGATGAGGAGGCTCAAGCAAACCTAGATGTTGTTACTGGTATGGTGAATATTTTTAGATAGCCTGCAAAAGTATTAATTGATTCTGGGGCTAGTAGATCATTTATTAGTGATTCACTTGCCTTGCATGCTTATAACAAACCTATGCCATTAGATTGTGAATTGTTGATACAAACTCCATTAAGAGAACAAATAACTAAAATGTTGGATCCCGTTTTTAGGATTTTTATATTTTTATTATTTTATTAAATTATCAAGCACAAAAATAAATTAGAATTTATGAA
>JANZXR010000004.1:29663926-29687095 GCA_027575705.1 Erythroxylum echinodendron | reverse complement strand
CAATATCAAAAATCATTTCAATCTCACAAATCAATTCAATTTCAAAAATAAATTTAAATTCCCAATTCAATTAAACCTTAACCTAACATCTAAATTTAATTCCCAATTCAATTAAACCCTAACATAATATCTAATCAAATCAATTTCCCAATTCAATATCAAAAATCATTTCAATCTCACAAATCAATTCAATTTCAAAAATGAATTCAAATTCCCAATTCAATTAAACCCTAACCTAACATCTAAATTTAATTCCCAGTTAAACCCTAACCTAATATCTAGTCAAATCAATTTCCCAATTCAATATCAAAAAACATTTTAATCTCACAAATCAATTCAATTTCAAAAGTAAATTCAAATTCCCAATTCAATTAAACCCTAACATAACATCTAAATTCAATTCCCAATTCAATTAAACCCTAACCTAACATCTAATCAAATGAATTTTCCAATTCAATATCAAAAATCATTTCAATCTCACAAATCAATTCAATTTCAAAACTAAATTCAAATTCCCAATTCAATTAAACCCTAACCTAACATCTAAATTCAATTCCCAATTCAACTAAACCCTAACCTAACATCTAATTGCATTAAACATTAACCCAAAATAATTAGATTAACATTTAATTAAAATAATTGCATTAACCTAAACAAAAAAATTTTAACAAAAAAAAATTAACAAAGAACTTACGGCCTTACCTCAAGGAAGCAGTTAGCAGAAGAAGTGAAGAACGGCTGTGGGCGGTGGCTGGCAGGTTGACGAGTGGCAGGCTGGCAAGTGGCGGCCGGTGGTTTGGGCAGGGTTGGGGATTTGGGGTGCTAGCGTTACCTGGTAAAGAAGGAGAAAAGGGGGAAAAAGAAGTGGCCAGTGGGTTCAGCGTTCAGTCGTTTCGTTCAAATGGTGGGTGGCGGCCTGGCGGGCAAGGCAAGGAGATGCGGCACGGGGCAAGGAGATGGTGGCGGCTGGCAGGATGGCAGTGGCAGAAGTTGGGCCTGGCGCGGGGGCTTGTCCCTCTCTAGCTCCGCCACTGAAAGAGAAGACAAGAGGATCACTTATGGGACCAATTCCCACGTTCGTGGGAATTAGGCAAATTCCCATGGACGTGGGAAATCAAGACAGAAACTTTCTGCCTGTAATTCCCATGCTCGTGAGAATCATGCAGATTCCCACAGGCATGGGAATTGAAATCAGAGGCAATCTGCGAGGCTTCATTAAACCTAATTTTTTGGACTATATAAAGAGAATTAAGACTCCATCTTCAAGGGAGACAACACCTGACTGTAGAGAGACCATCCTTGGGTGGAGAACACTTGTTTGGAGCATCAAGGAAGGATTGAAAACAAAGATCATCATCAAGATTAGGAAAAATAGCACATCAACACCAAAATTCTAGATTTTGGCAAAGAAGAGAAGCAGTTTTCTTATTCACTTTCTACCACGTTAACCTCTTCCTTTGTTTGTAAAGATGGATTATTTGAATGTTGATAGTGTCATGGAGACCATGTTAGGCTAATTTCATATTAGGGATTGCTTTTTCATTATTTTTTCAAAACTTATGTTTTACTGAATTGAATGAAGTGTATTTGATAACTGTTGTTCTTAATTGTCATCTTGCAATCAATCGAGAGAGTGGGTGAGACGAAAATTGTGTAGGATTGTATAACGAGAGTTGTGACCTATAGACTAGCAATTATTATGTCAATTGAATAATTAGAAGAGAGATCGTAGTTAGTCAATTGATCGTCCATAGGATAGCATAATAACTAGTTGAATCGGTAGAGTCATTAGGTAGGTTGAGAGATCATTCAATCAATTTTCGTAAAATCAATTAGGGACAAATAGTTACATTTTAAGAGAGGGTAATTAGTATATTCGAAAATCTAGGATGAGACACAATTCATTCAATAAAATATGAGGGAGACAGAATAAGGTAAAAGTAATCTCTAGCATTTATTGAATTCACACTTTCTGCAATTGCGGTATTGTCCATTGTTTCTGTTAATCTTTTCATTTTAATTTAATTTTCTAGATTAATTGCATTAAACAAATTTATTTCTTAAACAAAGTCTTTCCTAAATTAAGTGGTGTCTGGGCATCAATCCTTGTAGGATCAATATCTGCGCTTTCTAACTACAAGTCACGACCTGTTCACTTACGATTTTTGAGCGTAAAACAAGTAAATAGGTTTTATAATCCATCAACAAGTTTTTGGCGCAGTTGTTGGAGATTGATTCTTTAGCATCTTGTTTAATTTAGAATACTTCGATTTAAGAATTTTGATACGTTACCTTGTGGGCGTGCAGGTGCATAAACACAAGGAGTATATGGAGGACGAAAGAAATTGTTGAAGACGAATTCCCTGACATTAAGAAGCACAAAAGAGACATAAGAAGGGCAAAGTGCTTAAATTTCTCAAATTAAAATATGGCTAAAGAAGAGGAGCAAGGAGGACCAGAAAGAACACTCATGGATTTCATGAGGTCAGGGTTTAGTCCTCAAGGAGTGGCAAGGCTGGTAGTTCAAGCAAATAACTTTGAGATAAAGCCAGCGCTACTCAATATTCTTCAAAACAGTGTGCAGTTCTACACGTTATCCAACGAGGATCTAAATGCCCACATTGCAAATTTTTTAGAGATCTGTGACACATTCAGATTCAACGGAATGTTTGACGATGCATTTAAGTTGCAACTATTTTCATTCACGTTGAAGGATCAAGCTAAAGCATGGTACAATTCTTTAAATTTAGGCCAAATTACAACTTGGGAGCAACTTAATCAAACATTCCTCACAAAATACTTTCCTTTAACAAAGACGATGAGGATTATAAAGGAAATAACAAATTTCCAACAGAGCGACAGAGAATCTCTTTACGAAGCTTGGGAGCGATTTAAGGAACTTCAAAGGAGCTACCCTCATCATAACCTCCCGAAGGAATTTCTACTTCAAACATTTTATAATGGAGTGAATCCAAGCACAAAGGGCATAATTGATGTAGCAGCTGGAGTGAGGAAGACAGTAGAAACAGCCTATAATTTATTAAAGAAGTTGGCAAGCAACAGCTGCATGTGGTCGAATGAAAGGAGTAGACAAGGACAGAAGGAACAAAAAGGTATGATACTTATTGACTCGATCATTACCTTGCAAGCTCAAATTACAGACTTAATGAAGCAGCTAAACAATATACAAGGGGCGTCCACCTCAGCAGTTAAGGCAATATAAGCACAATATGAGTTGTGTGGGGAGAACAACCACATCTCAGCAGACTATTTCTTATTGGGAACTAGTGGGACTGAATAGGCAAGTTATCTAGGTCAGCCACAGCGAGATAATAACTCATACTTAAACACATATAATCCAGGTTGGAAAAATTACTTGAACTTTTCTTGGAGTAATACTAATGCAGGTGGCCAGCAATGACCACAAGAACCACCAGGATTCCAGCAAGATCGAATCGGATCATTGGAAAGTAAAATGGATAAGATAATGGAGATTTTAGGAGCCAAACTAGCAGCACAAGAAGAGAATTACAACAGGATGTATGCAAGCCAAGAGGACAATCAGAAGAGAATGGAAGCAAAGTTCGATCAAATTTTGAAGAATCATGCATCATCCATCCATAATCTAGAAATACTGGTAGGACAATTAGTTAACATATTATCTTCACGAAATGTAGGGAGTCTACCAAGCAACACTGAGGCAAACCCAAAGGAGAGAATCATGGCCATTACTCGAGTAGAGAAAAAAGAAAGCAAGCATGAGGAGAAAGATGGAAGTAAGTAAGAAGAACAAAGAGTAATGGAAGTCCTTCCAAGGGGACCAGTAAGTGAGATGACTAAGGAAATTTAGCTTGGACTTCCGTTCCAAATTTTTGCTTAGTGGAAGCCATCTTCAAGGGAAATCACTCAGAATTCTAAGGAAGAGGAGTTAAGCAAAATAACAGATATAACAAATCAACTCCAAACCAAGCTTATGTTAAAGGAGGCATTGAATGAAGAGGTTATCAATCACATATCAAGAGAAAATCCACATTTAGCACAGAAGAAAGAAGACCCAGGAGACTTTTTCATTCTGTGTAATATAAATGGAGTTCAGATAGATCACGCATTTGCAAATTTGGGAGTAGATATCAATATGATGTCGTATTTATTCAGTCAGAAGTTAGGTCTAGAAGAGCAAGTACCAATTGAGACATTAGTAAAGACGACTGACAGGACGGTACATTTACCAAAGGGGATCATTAGGAAAGTGAAGTTACACATTGATAACTTTGTTTTTCCAGTGGACTTTTACATATTAGATATTAGTGAAGATGAGGAAACCCCAATGGTTCTCGAGCGACTGTTCCTAGCTACAGCCCATGCAATTATTGATATTGATGGGGGTACGTTAATGCTGAGAGTAAGGAAATAGCAGTTAACATTTGAGGTGACAAAGAAGAAGTATGGTGCCACTCTACCCTCGACGGACATCGAGGAACATAAACCTCAAGGAGGATGGGAAAATATTGAGGACCCTGGAAATGCATTCAGAAAGAAATGAACACGTAGGAGAAGGCAAAGAAAGGAAAACAAAAATGAAGGTGGAGTCCAAAATAAAGCAGCCCTGGTATAAAGTTTGAGATCAGTCTATGAACCATTATCATTTTGGCCATTTGATCCACCATGAGCAAGAAGGAGAGTCGAGCTACCGACAATAACAGAAGCGCTATATAGGAGGCAACCCATGGACATCAATTAGCTTTTTATTGTTTTGTTCGCTTATTTTTTTGTTTGAATTCTCAAGTTATGTTTATGGTTGAATTGGTTTTGATAGATGTCTATACTAATATTTGTTTGATTTCAATTGTTTTAAAAGTTCTTGTGGATGATGTGATCTTAATGTTTTTGTAGGTGTTGGAATCATGGAGAATGAAATTGCACTTGAAAGAAGGTTTAGAATCTTGAGGAACACCAATTCCTACGTTCGTGGGAATTGGGATGATTCCCATAGACATGGGAATCATCTCCAGAAAGTCTGTAAGAATTGGGTAGATTCCTACGGACGTGGGAATCTTCTCTAGAAAATTTCTGAAGAAGAATCCCACGCTCGTGGGAATTATGCAGATTCCCACTCCCGTGGGAATCCCATCCGAAGGGGGGTTTAAAATTCCCCCCTCCCCCTTTCTTTCTCTCCTTATCATTTCAAATTTTTTGTACTCTCTCTCTAACCCTCGACTTTCTCTCTTTTTCCTCTAAAAAACTCTTCTTTTTTCATTTAGATTATTGGTATGTTTCTCATTCGATCCATTCATCTTACATTTGTTCACTCTTTTCATACATCAATCATTCACAAACACCAAGATTTAGGTGAGATTTGATTTCTCTCTCTAAAATACAAATTTCACTCTCTCTCTCTTCTCTTTGTGCAGATTTTGTTCTAAAAATGGCTCCACCAAGGACAAGGAGGGTTGGACAACCAGTTGATGAGCTCTGACTTTAAGTTTTCGACAAAGGAAAAGCTAACTTAGCAGATACTTATCAGCCCCATTTTTTATTTACTCGGAAGAAGAAGGTGCACATTTCCATAACTTAAGAAATAGAGCACATGTTACTCCTCGGTATTTTAATTTTGAAGTCTTAGAAAATATAGGAGTGAGACGCCAACTTGAATAGTTAGCTGCAAATATAGAGTGGAATAGATTTGTTAAGTGTGATGTGTCCATTTCTGACACTCTATCTATAGAGTTCTTTACAATAGTTAGATATAATTCTAAGATGGATTTGTTTTGGTTTAGGCTTGGAGGCAATGTTTTTAAACTCGATTATTCTGTCATGCGTGAACTATTTAACTTGTCAAATACAAAAGTTTTAAATGACCATCATGATTTTGATGTGGATTCTTATGGGACTACTCTGACGTGTGAAACCCATTTCGATTCATGTAATGCACCAAACTCTCTGATCAGGAGTACTGAACATTTGTTGTCACATAAATTTATGTGCTTGACTGTGTTTAACAAAATGGAAGTCAACAAATGTTCAACTAAAGGACTCTTCTTTTTATGGTGTATGGACAGAAAGCTTAAAATCAACACATCGTATAGGATTTTTTGATCCTTAGTGAGTATGATTACTAAACAGAATACATCTTTTGAGATGGCCCATATTGTCTCTACTTTAGGTACATTCTATAATGTTAATCTGGCGAATCTGAATATTACTCCTCACGACATGTTTGATATAGTTTATTTAAGACGTGTTAAGATTGTGGAAGTCCAATCCCTGGAGCTTCGCAATCCTCAGACACGCACTATAGTGAAGATCAGGAGAGATTCCAGGGCAGATGTAAACCAACCCTCCACATCCAGAGTAGCTACAGAACCAGAGGAGGAGACGGTAGCAGAGGAAACAGGGGAACCAGTGGCGGTCGATCGTTATCAGTCAATTCTCTACCAAATAGCTAAAAACCTTCAACAAATAACCTCTCAACTCAATGAGTTCAGCACCCAAATGCAGCAAATTCACAAGGAGTAGTGCAACTTTAAGAAGAGGTTCCTTAATTTCTGTCGAAGGAACAACTTTGAAGCTCCCTCGCCACCACCTTCGCCACCACCATTAGAATAAGCCTTTCTTTTCCCTTAACCTTTTAGGTTTTTGTTTGTTATTTCGTGTGTGTGAATGCATTTTCCTTCATGTATATTTGATTTTATATAAATGTTTAGCATGCTATATCTTTTGTTTAGTTCAATTTCCTTAATCATGATTTGACTTCAGTATCTTCTGTTTGTTCTCATACCAGTCATTGTTTAATTTTTTCTTGTTTGGTTTATGTTCATTTTCTTTTGTATGGTTTGACTTCATTTCCATTTATTTGGTTCTTGCTTTGTCACATTGAGGACAATGTGAAATTTTAAGTGTGGGGAGGTGACATTGACTTGCTCAATTGCATTGTTTGCATTTTTGTTAAAGAGGATGCATATTTAGGCATATCATATGTGTTTGTGTTAGCAATGGAACCACATCTAAATCACTCTGATAAATCTCGCCATGAAAATTCTTCCATGTAGTTGGAATTAGATTGAATGCATGCTTGAACTCAAATTAGGTCCTTTAAGTAGAAAGTGAACCATATAGAGTGATGAAACATAGTTGGTTGCATAAGCTTAGTCACAAATTTTCATATAAACAATGAGGTAGCGTAGAGATGCATAACGAGTTTTCAATTGAGCTAAAGTGAGGATTGAGTCATATGACTCCATTTATAGTCATTTCATTTCCATGTTAAGTGTTACTTCCTTAGGTTACTACCTTCAGAACTTGCTTTGAATCAGTTTGAGTCTACTAGAAGCATGCTTAATATAGATGATCTAGGCCCTTTTTGTATTAACCCTTGGCTTAAACGACCTACCCGCGATTATCCCTTGCTACCCCCATTGAGCCTTAACCTTCTGTTTCTTAAAAACACCCGAAATTAAAAAAAAAACTTAAACCCTATTATCCAATCCTTTCATAAGCTTAGTAGAGTATTAAGTAAAATATTAGCTATAATTGTGTGAAATTTCTACTGAGACAAATTGAATATATTTCTGCCTGTGGACTACAATATATATGGTGCTAGTTTTGATCCATAGTTCTTCCATGTATGAAAAAAAAAGGAAGAACAAGTGAGTAGCATCAATAAGTGCAAAATATTGGTTATATTGGTATATCTCGAAGTACGTTTTGATTATCCCAAATTTATCCGCTTCTTACTTTACTTGTGCTTGTGTTTAACCCTTTTCCATTTCTTTTGACCCACCTTAACCCTTACCACATTACAATCCTAAACAAGTCCTTTTGATCTATTTATGCATGCAATCATTGTAGAGGAGAATTGTTGTATTAGCAAGCCTATAGTAGTGTAGTTTCCTATAGGAAGTTTAAGTAAAACACTAACCCTTAAAAACTTGAACGAAATGAGTGAAAATCGTAAGGAAAATTCATTTATGCATCTAGACTTACCTTTCAGTGATTCTGCAAATTGTGAGTTTGTTTGTGTACACCAATGAAAAAAGTAGTCAGATATATGAATTAACTTGATATTTGAGTGGCTTGAATTTGAGGGATTGTGTGTTTTGATCTTTATGAAAATGAAGTGGTTGAATTGATTGGTTGTATTTATTTTGCTTGAGGACAAGCAAAGATTCAAGTGTGAGGATGTTGATAGGTATGCATTAGGATATGTTTTTATAGGTAATTGGCATGTGTTTTCTAGCATAATTGTTCTCTATTGTTCTAGTTTAGGATTCATTTTGTATGTTTTCATTAAGTTTGATTTCCATTGTATTCTTATGTGTTGGAAGCTAACTGAGGGTAAGAATTGTTTATTTCTGTGTAGGAAAGGAGAGGGAAGTTGGAAGATGAACAAGAGAACATAGAAGAGAAGACAAGAGGATCACTTATGCCACCAATTCTCACGTTCGTGGGAATTAGGTAAATTCGCACAGACGTGGGAAATCAAGGCAGAAACTTTCTGCCTGTAATTCCCACGCTCGTAGGAATCATGCAGATTCCCACGAACGTGGGAATTGAAATTAGAGGCAATCTGCAAGACTTCATTAAACTTAATTTTTTGGACTATATAAAGAGAATGAAGCCTCCATCTTGAAGGGAGACGACACCTACCTGTAAAGAGACCATCCTTGGGTGGAGAACACTTGTTTGGAGCATCAAGGAAGGATTGAAAATAAGGATCATCATCAAGATTGGACAAAATAGCACATCAACACCAAAATTCCAGATTTTGGCAAAGAAGAGAAGGAGTTTTCTTATTCACTTTCTATCACTTTAATCTCTTCCTTTCTTTGTAAAGATGGATTATTTGAATGTTGATAGTGTTATGGAGACCATGTTAGGCTAATTTCATATTAGGGATTGCTTTTTCATTATTTTATCAAAACTCATCTTTTATTGAATTGAATGAAGTGTCTTTGATAATTGTTTGTTCTTAATTGTCATCTTACAACAAATCAAGAGAGTGAGTGAGACAAAAATCGTGTAGGATTGCAAACGAGTGTTGGCGACCTATAGACTAGAAATTATTATGTCAATTGAATAATTAGAAGAGAGATCTCAGTTAGTCAATTGATCATCCATAGGATAACATAATAACTAGTTGAATTAATAGAGTCATTGGGTAGGTTGAGAGATTGTTCAATCGATTCCCGTAAATTTAATTAGGGACAAATAGTTACACCTTGAGAGAGGGTAATTAGTACATTCAAAAATCTAGGATGAGACACAATTCAATCAATAAAATATGAGGGAGACAGAATAAGGAAAAAGTAATCTATAGCATTTAGATCCTTGAATTCACACTTTCTGCAATTGCGGTATTGTCCATTGTTTATGTTAATCTTTTCATTTTAATTTAATTTTCTAGATTAATTGCATTAAACAATTTTATTTCTTAAACAAAGTCTTTCGTAAATTAAGTGGTGTCTGGGCATCAATCCCTATGGGATCGATAGTTACTCTTTCTAACTACAAGTTACGACCCGTTCACTTGTGGTTTTTGAGCGTAAAACAAGTAGATAGGTTTTACAATCGATGAATATTTTCTCATCGATTTTAAAATTTCTAAATTGGATGCATTTGGTATATGATCATGCTTACTCAAACTACTAACATTCTTTTTAATATGAATCTCTTTACTTAAATTTTCATTACGTTTTTAAAAATTACATTATCTTAATTCCTTAAGATTCTCACCATAGGAGCCTACTATTTTAACAAATTTATTGATTAAGATATTATTAACTGTTCAACTAGTATTTCTTTATCTTTTCCCTTTTTCACTTCTAGACAAATGCTTTTTATGCAATATCATGTAAAAAAATTATAACACAATTGGACTAGAAATAATGACCTATATGGAATAAGAAGAAGTAAGCATGCACAACAAAACAATAATAACTCAACTATATATCACAAAGATATATCAATAGTATTATGTATTTATGACAGCGGAAAAAAAAAAGAGCAAAATTTAACATCATATATTGAAAATAAAAAAATAAAGAGTAAACTTTTGTGATAAAAGTTAATGTTTTAGAATTCTGAAAATATAATTCCATAATTCTAATAGTTTTCAAAAGATAAAATGTTATTGATTAACAATTTAGAGAAAAGCTAGTCTTTGCCATGATAGATGGTTGCAATTGCATATGATCAACCATTACTCCTTGGTCTAACAAAAAATAAAATCCTATGGGATCACATTGACAATATAATTCTATAATTCTAATAGTTTTCATGATATAAAATGTTCTTAAAGAGCATCGATTATAAGTTTCTAAAAGCTTAGTATACATTGAGGTTAAACTTTACACATCGTTTTTTGCATCTGTCAAAAACCATAAAGAGACCTGCATTTCCCATTTCCCCTTATACAAAGCACTGAACATAAGAATTGACATGATTCTTGAAATGGAATTAAGAAAACATATATCATTTGCATAACATAACATCTGTGGTCAAATGGAATTACAAGAACTATAATTTATGGAAGAATCTAAAACATTTTATGCCAATACTCTCAATTGAGGGGTTAAAAGGTTGAAGTTAAAATACATAGGCATAATTTCTTGAAATTATGAAGTTGTACTTGAAATAAGCTCATCTTCAAGATGGGAAAAATACACTTAGAGGATTTAGCTAAGAAGTTTTCTTAGTTACTAATGGCATAAATTACATGCGTTACAAGAATGTCTATGAAACGTCTTACTAAAAATGAACCCCTCCATAGAATCCAAATAATGAAGATTTGTATCAGTAGATTCATAACTCACATCATCCAAAATTCACATGCTCATCAACCAAATACCAACTAAGCTTTCCTGTGTAACTAAATGACAAAGAAAAACTATTTGAATCAAAAGAGGCATTCACATTCTGAAACTTTCAAAATAGACAGAAAAAGTTTGCCTGGAAGAATAGAAAATGACTAGTAGCAAACCAAAGAAGAAAACTAAATCTGATCATCTGATGTTATTAATATTTTAAAGCCAAGAGAGACAGCGTGCTTGGTTCAATTGGGGAATAGTAATAATTATAATGAATAGTAGATTTCTATTCCTCACTATATTGAGGGATATCGGTTATTGCCCCAAAAGGGATATAAAAATACTATCAATCCAATCATAATATATTACCAACCATCCTTTTCCATTCCTTACTCATTCCTTTTTTCTTATACAAACTAACCAAGCATCCTTTAGTTTTGACTCATCTCAATCTTGATATGGCCATCAAGGTTGTTGTTTTGGTTCAACTATCACATTAATTAATTGCTTTTTCATTTACTTTTCCTATTAAGCAGAAATGGAGTTGCATTAATTAACTATGTTCTTTATTGCACATACTACTCTAAACATTGATAAGAAAATAAACATCTTGTTTCTACTTGGGCTCCTTATGGCCACATGAACATTTCCACTATCTTTTATACTAGCTCTAGTATGATTATTAGATATGAAACACCTGAGCATGATTTTAAGATGGCGAAATATTATACTAAATATTTCAATGGGGGGAACATATGACCTATATGAGCCTAGGTCTTAGGCAAGTGCCCTTCCTGTCTTTGTTTAAGCTAGATATGACCCTGGTAGCCATAACAAAAGCAACAAAAGCTATATGTTCTCAAGCACCCATTAGAGAGTTATCAAGTTTCCACAAAAATGGTAGCTAAGTTTATGGCTATGATAAGAACAACACCAAATCACATGCCAAACACTTGTTTTATTGTAAGTTCAACATTGTTCTTTTGGCTATAGTTATCATTTCAATCCAAAATGGGTTGTCACTCATTTGAGAAACATCTTACAATGCTTATCATCAATCCTTGTATAGCTCATTCAATTATCTCTATTCTTGTTCTCATATCCTTTTCTATCACCTTTTGTCGGAACAACCTTTTGAGCAGTTAAGCTCAATAGAAGATTTTTTATTTTCTTTTCTTTTGCATCACAATCTTAGATTCATTTTAGGCCAGAATCTCTTTAATTATTCATTATTTCAAAATAAAATAAAATAAATAAATAGTTGGATAAATAGTGAATAAGTGACAGTCACGTGATAAGCACAAAAATCTAAAATGGCGAGCATGCCAGCAATATTAACAAAAAAACTTAATATTGAACTATTTTCATAATAATTAAAAGTTTGAGTATCTAAGTGTCATTTTTTAAAGTTCAGACTAGTATTATAAAATTGAGATAAATTTAGAAAAAAATTTATAATATATCCTATATTCTATATAAATATATGTGTATACGTGACTTTCAACATCCCCCGATGTTTTATTTTTAACATTAAGGTAAACAACAAAAGCAATAAGTTCCTTTTCTAGGTCGTTGAGTTATTCCTTTTCTAGGTCGTTGAGGTATGATCTATCTATCTTCAATCAGCTGTTGTGTAATTCGATCTTTATTTTTACCTAAAGAAATCTTTATTGTGTTTGATTTGACCCTCTTAACATATGGATGATTATTTGCGTAATTTAATTTCTTAAGGCTACCTTGGACTTGGATACTTACTGACTGAGCCCAATCCAATTCCACCAACACCCACTGGCACTGATCCACATAACACAACTGCCCTTCTCAGTTCACACAGCACCTAATTACAAATGTTAAAATTATCTACTCAAACATCTATACAAGTACGACAAAACTCCTTTCGAAGTTTTCTACAGTTGTTCAGATCTCCACTTTTGTTTAGTTATGTCGATCACCATCGTTTCCGTTAGAGCAAGGCAGATCTTTGACAGCCGTGGTAATCCAACCGTCGAGGTTTGTCTCTCTACTCATCTCTCTCCCTTTCTCTTACACACTTGTTGTTTTTCACTTCCGATACCGTCGAGGTTAAGGATCTTTAAGGTGTTGTACGACTTTGATGTCCGTTTCTCGATTTTACACGTGTAAGATGCTTATTTCTGTTCTCGTTTCTGTGAGATTAGTCATTCTTCGTACCATGTCTTTGGTTTGAGTTGATTGGGGGATGTAATAGTTACTAGGATTTTCATTTCATTGTGTTGACTGATTTAATGAATGGATATGGATTTGGTGCAGGTTGATGTTCTTGTGTCTGATAAATACCTGGCTAGAGCTGCTGTTCCTAGTGGCGCATCAACCGGTAGGTCGTCGTTTAATTTGGCATCCGTCATTGATGTTTGTGGTTGCTATATTAGGTGGAAGCCTGGTGAAGTTTATGGTTAGGCTTTTGTTGAGAGGTATTGGGGTTTTTTATTGACTGTAGGAGTTTATGAGGCCCTTGAACTGAGGGATGGAGGCTCAGACTACCTCGGAAAGGGTGTTTCTAAGGTTAAGTTACTTTGATGTTGCATTACATAGTCACAGGAATCCCGTTATGTACTACCGTTGTTTTTACATTTTTATTATTTTAATGTGCAGGCCGTTAACAATGTCAACACAATCATTGGTCCTGCATTGATTGGCAAGGTCCGTAGCAATTGATCCTCTTAAGTATTGTTTCTTATTGCAGAATAATTTTCCTGTGTTATGTATATTAGCATTCAACTACATGTATTTGTAGCTGTTCACCGCTAATAATCGTGGACTTCTGTAGTGATTGGTTAAATTCTATGAGATTGTTCAAGCTGACATTAGGTCTCGATTACTTCTAGAGTCTCAATCGATAAGGATTTAAATGAAAAATAAATTCTTGCGATGAATTGTCTTCTTAAGAGTTGGTTATTTAGTAAATTAAAATGCTATTGTATCGTAGGATTTAAAGTGTTCTGTTCATTATAATAATATATGTGCTTCGCGACACAGGATCCAACTGATCAGGTTGGTATTGATAACCTCATGGTTCAACAACTTGATGGAACTGTGAATGAGTGGGGTTGGTGCAAGCAAAAGGTAATTCAACAAATTGCTTGTATTTTCTTCCTCATATGTGTTCTGAAATTTATTTGATGTTTTATCTCTTTCTTATTTGATGTTTGATCTCTTTTTCTCTCTGCAGCTTGGTGCAAATGCCATTCTAGCAGTTTCTCTTGCAGTCTGTAAAGCTGGGGCTCATGTCAAGGGCATTCCTCTTTATAAGGTACTGTCAAAGGTTTTTCGAATGAATTACTAAATGATATGCAGTTGCTTTTAAAGGATTTAAATTATATTAAGCCTTTTTCATTTCTAGTATGATTTATTGGGGATGAATCCTAACATGTCATTTGGATGCAGCACATTGCCAACCTTGCAGGAAACAAGAGTTTGGTGCTTCCAGTTCCAGCATTCAATGTCATTAATGGTGGATCACACGCTGGAAATAAACTTGCTATGCAGGCATGCTTTTCAGTACTGTGTTTCACTTTTATACAAATATATTTGCTGTATTGAGTTTCTGATTCTTTGATTCTCACAGGAGTTCATGATCCTTCCTGTTGGAGCTTCCTCTTTCAAAGAGGCCATGAAGATGGGTGCCGAAGTTTACCATAATTTGAAGGTAATCATAACCCCACCCGAGTTTGCTTTACTTTTTACATGGATGCTCATTCCTGTGATCTAACATAATTTTCTTCTTTCCCTTTGGTAATTTTGCTCTTCATGGTATATTTCATGAGTTAGTGATCATAATTGTAATTTCAGTCATTACAGCATATATTGGTATTTTCAATCTTAACATTGGAGATTTCTAGAAAGTTTTCCAGTGAACATTTAAGTTTGAAATGTTTATAATGAATCTGCACCATGTAAAGGGTTTTTCTACATTGTACTTAATGACTTTGACATGCCAATCACTGACCTTTCACTTCTCCTTTTTCCAGTCTGTCATTAAAAAGAAGTATGGTCAAGATGCAACAAATGTTGGAGATGAAGGCGGTTTTGCACCGAACATTCAGGTGAATCCTCATGAGTTTTTGCTATGTTCTGCCACAAAATTTGTTTCTTCTGGCAACTGTACTTATATTCTCATATTTGGCAATCTCAGGAGAACAAGGAAGGACTTGAATTGCTGAAGACTGCTATTCAGAAGGCTGGTTATACAGACAAAGTTAGTTTCATCTAGAATCTAATGAATTCATTCTTTTGTTGTTTTTTGTTTCATCTGAATTGCATGTGCCTGATAGTCTCCTCTTTCTTTTTTTTGGTAGGTGGTCATCGGAATGGATGTCGCAGCTTCTGAATTCTATGGATCTGATAAAACCTATGACCTGAACTTCAAAGAAGAGGTGACTTTTGCATGGTGTTCTATAGCCAATTAAATCCAGTATTTCAGATTAGACTAAGGGGTGGTGAAACATATTCATTTGAAATTTCCAAGTGTTGGTTTCAGATGAATATCCTAGTCATCCCTACTTAATAGGTTGAGCTCCTAGACATGCTACTCCTTAGTGTACGGTATAAATTTCTAAAGTTACAATATGTAACACATATATGCATGCATTGACATGCTTAGAAGGAAGCTGATTTTATGTTGGCGAGTACATATTGATGAAATTGAAACTTAATGAGAGGTAAATTAGAAGAGATGCATATTCTTGTGTTATACTGACAAAAGGGGAAAAGATAATCGATGTTAGAGGCATGATTCAATCCATTGATAACTAAGTGATGAAATGTAACCCTGGTGAAGGATATTTATGGTAATCTTCTTAAGGAGAAAGTTATTCATTTGAATCTACAGTTGTTAATATTTCTTCTTGTGTTTGAAAATTTTCCTTTTCAGTTTGAGTGCATTTTCACGCTTGAACTGCAAAGAAAGCATCAGTTTTTGAAGTTTATAATTTTGATACAGCGGGTTCTGACTTCGAGGCATGCTTATGCTTATCTTCTGTTTTTTGCAGAAAAATGATGGCTCTCAGAAGATATCTGGTGAAGCTCTCAAGGATTTGTACAAGTCATTTGTGTCCGAATATCCCATCGTGTCAATTGAGGATCCATTTGACCAGGATGACTGGGAGCATTACTCAAAGTTAACTGCTGAAATTGGGGAGAGAGTCCAAATTGTAGGCGATGATCTTTTGGTCACTAATCCCAAGGTCAGCATTTCCTTCTTTCCATCTCTTCCAATTTTTCTGTTGTTAAGACACCACAAACTTGGGCTGTATTAGTTTCACTACTGATCCTGTTCTTTTTTGGCAGCGAGTTGAGAAGGCTATCAAAGAAAAGGCTTGCAATGCTCTCCTTCTTAAGGTACTACCGCAATCAAATGTATGATTAAGCTTGCCTGCCTGTGGTTGGTGGAAATGTCTAAATCTATAATTTGTCGTCTTTCAGGTTAATCAAATTGGATCTGTAACCGAGAGCATTGAAGCTGTGAAAATGTCAAAGCGAGCTGGATGGGGTGTGATGGCCAGCCACCGAAGCGGTGAAACTGAGGATACATTCATTGCCGATTTGTCCGTCGGGTTGGCCACGGTAATTATAATCATTCAAAATAAGTACAAGTGAAGATTTTTTTTCTTTTTCGGATTTGATTTCATACTGATTCCTGTTTTGCTTCAAATAATGAAGGGTCAAATTAAGACAGGAGCCCCATGCAGGTCAGAGCGTCTTGCAAAGTATAATCAGGTCAGTCTCTCTTTCTTCCTCGAGTTGATTAACAGTGATGGATTTGCCGTTTCACTCAATGTGTTTTCATAAATGTTTTGTGCTTTCAGCTACTTCGCATTGAGGAAGAGCTTGGATCAGAGGCAGTGTATGCTGGAGCCAACTTCAGGAAACCTGTTGAGCCCTATTAGAAGTATGTCATGGTTTTGTGATGTGGAATTAATATTTACCTGTACTGGAATAAGATTATGTAGAATTTTCAACAATCTGGTCAGAAATTTTGTTCTTCGGCTGGAACAATACTTAATAAGAGTATCTTTTCTGAGTTGGAATAACTTAAAATTAGTTTTGACTGGGTTGATCTTTTAATGAAATCGGTTGTTAAGTTACTTATTTCTTCATAATTTCAACTAGGTAGTTAAATTACTAACAAAATTGCATTTTAAATTTTAACGTTTACAATATAATATAATTTGAATTTTATGTTTTTTAAACGTTTTGAACAGATTTTAAAGGAATGGAAATATTATGTCAATAACAATATTACTTTATATTTTTTAAATAAAAGATTAATCATATTATTGCATAATTAGTTTTTTTAATTAATCAAAAAGTGGGTGTCATTGTAATATGATAAATTTATTTGTCGCGCTTTAATTAAAAATAATATTATGTTAAACTATTTCTTTCAAAGTCTAATTTTGAACAATCACCAAGAAAATTTGTTGTTACATGTTTTTTTTTAACGTTGCGTTCAAGTACTTATAATTAGTAAATTTAATTATCTTTTCAAATCATCAATATTTTTTATCAATTATTTATACGTCGTGGTAGAACGTCAAAAGCTTAGTTTAGGGAGCGGTGATAGTTGATAATCTGCTAAAATTAACCTGTTAAAATGATAAGTACTTATTCTTAATAAATACTTATATACGTAAGATTGCTGTTTTGATAACTGCTGAAACGTAAATATAAGTGTTTAGTAAGTGTGGTTGCAGTCGTTGAAAAGAGATAAAATGACTAAAAAATTCATTAATTTAATAAACTATTAATTATTGTATAAATAATTAAAAAATATATTATTAATCATATAAATTTAAAATTATAAATAATAAAATATAAATATAAATAAAATAAATTTAGTAAATAAATATTTTATAAAAATATATTATTAATTAAGAATATAATAAAAAATAATACTTATAATGAAGATTATGGACGGAAAGTAAAATTTCGACTGCAGAAATAAGTTTTTTTCTATAATAACACCACAGATTACACGTGACTGTATTCCCACCACTGCTGTCGGGTTCGAAACCACGCGTACTTACGTGAAGAAGATCTTAAGTCTCCCCCCGTAACCTCTCGGGCAAACCTGCCCAACCTATTCGTTTTGCATAGTTTTTACATCTGTTTATTTAAACTCGACTGCCTGTGCCCTAACTCGAGCGAGACGAGTCTTGACTTTAGGCGAAATGTTGGAGGTGGGAGCCTAAACTAGGGGCAGTAAGAACTAAGACTGCACTCACATACTTTCTCACCGCAGCGGATATGGACTCAGCTTTTCATCATGAACTTGGATGGACTAGTAAAATTTTATTACTGATCATAGTTGGTTATTTCTTTTTTTCTCCCTCTCTTGGATGTTAGAACAATGAATATCATCATCTTCCACAACAAGCACATCAACGATCTTCCCCTTTACGTCACTTTCTTCAAAATTTGTTGCTTTTCACAATAAAATGGAGGACAAATACGTTTCCTGGCTAGAAATTTGTTAAAAGCTCGCATTTTTAGATGTGAGTGACGAAATCTTCAAGCATAACAACGAAGTCGCACTACTGCATGAGGCAGTGCGACATGTACTACCTTTAAGTTAGAAACCGTACCAATTTTTTGTGGCTGGATTTGTTAATTCCTCGATCGTCAACCGAAAGTGGTGTACCAGTAACGCTTATTACAGAAGAACATAAACTAGTCTATGAATCGCTTAAACTTGTGAAAAGACTAGATAAGTTGAAAGGATACCGTAAGTTTTTTTAGCTTATAATAGACATAGATTGATAGCATGACTTAGACTCATACAGCATGTAGAGAACTAACCACTACAACTAACAAAGCCAGCCGAATTTCTATTCTCACGTACGTTAATCCTAAACCCTACTGCTTCTGTGACAACCTCACAAGGAACTCGCTAAGAACAAGAAAGCGAACGGTTTTCTGACCTTTTTCTACTGTGCAGCACTGTGCTTGGCTTTTGTATGGGATTGCAAAGCATTTTCCGAGCCAAATGATCTGCAACGAAAAAATTATAAAAGGATCATCTCTCAGTTTGCGACAAGAAACTAGCCTTGAAGCTGAGTTCAGAGCTGTTCTGTAAAGTTCCAAAGTAGCTTGGACGATGGGGTTTAAGCAAGATTTAGTAGATTACGCGTCCTTAGAAGCAATTTATGTGAGTGTAGCTAGCAATCATCCTTTATTGGAGCTGATTCTGGCTTGTAAAGATGTCATGAATAGTGGTAGGATTTGTAAATCTCATCACTTAAAAGAAGTCACAGTATTGGTATGCTACTGAGTGAGCTAGGATTAGTATCAACTTCCTTTTGTTTTCACCTTCTTTTATAGTCACTCCGGACAGAGTGGCCTCCTTTGGACTTAAGACTGGATTTTTTCCTCCTAGTAGGCTTCAATTTTGTTGATAGCACACAATATTTTACTAAAATAACACAGAATCTTTTTTTTTTTTTTTTTGGGAATAGACAGGAAAGAGTCTAGAGGTCAAGTTTTACCTGCTGCAAGACTTGCAAGCAAAAGTTTTGGAAATCTGCCCCTTATTCTGGTCACTGTTAGCAGGTGTTTTCAGTACTTGCTTTGAAGGGTGAGGTGTTGCCACATGACCGCCCACTTTCTTCTTATCTGCACGATCAATTGGCAAGCATCTGATGATATGGAGACGTACTAACAACAGAAGTTCAAACCTATGCTTCATGTTTCACTCATATATTCCTAATCACCTCTAAAATCTCAAATGGAATAAGAAAAACGCATCACAAATTTGATTTATAACATTCCTGAAAAACCCAAAGGAAGAACCAAAAAACGTCTACATGATACATAATTGAATATGGATATGACAATTGTGGTGGAAAATAAATTTGCCAATCACAACCTCCTGAATAATTCCACTTAACAGAGTTGCAGCTATTCAAGGGTAGTTTATAAGATGCTACTTAAGAAACCACCTAGAAGACAAAGAACTAACCAGTCTTCTGAGGAGTAACCAATTTGACCTTCTTATCATGGACAGGAGTTTTTGTGGTAGAATCTGCTAGCCTCTTCTTTCCTTCTTCAACCTTCAGCAGTGCAAACCACGAAGAAATTCAGCAATATTCCTCCTTAAGAAATGCAAAGCTAGCACGCTAAAGAACTCGAGCATAACATTAAGGGTATATGGAAAAATGAATTGCTTACCTTGTCTGGTTTCCTTTCATCCTCATCCTCGCTTTTATCATCCTCATCACTTTCATCGTCATCGTCATCGTCATCTTCATCACTTATATCATCCATGACATTGGTTGTCTTACCCTGAAGATATTATCGCAGTGATAACCAATGAAAACGACAGTACAAGACTAATAAGTTGAGGTCGTTCACTCTAAGAAAGTGCTTTTCTTTACCACAATATACATCTTGTTTAGAACCTTTAATACAAGTATCATCTATCAGTGTCAATAGAGATTTATTGTTAATATCCAAAAAGAGCAATAACTATTTTCATATAGAATATATACCTGATCACCACTATCATCATCGGAAAGAGAGTCATCCTCTTCATCATCACTAGCATCCGCATCTTCTTCAGATTCATTATTTGGTTTAACAATTCTCACCGTCTGGTTAGCAGCAGCATTTGTTGTTGGTTTATTTTGTTCAGGTTTCCCTACAAATAGAAACTGACGAATTAAAAAAAAAAACAGAAACAAAAAGGGTAAGAAATGGCAGCCACTAAACATGAATCTGATCCTTACGTCCAACACTATCATTAGCAATAGGAAGATCCTCCTCACTTTCATCGTCAGACTCTGAGGTTTGACAAAAACAGGCATAATTCATTTTCTTTTCCGGAAAATTCGGTGAAAGGTAATATGAACATCACAAAATCACTTACCAGAACCGATACCACCAGTCATGGTGAAATAATAATAAGCCAGTCAAGGAGTTGACAACTACAACTTGGCGAGAAAAAGATCTCAATAAACAGAAAACAGTACATACATGATCCATAAAATGTTTTAGGATATCTATCTGGAGCTTTGTATCCAAAGAAGTAGACGCTTCCATGTTTGCAGTTATGGGAAAGCTCAAAATCTTTCTCAAACACCAGGTCAAAGGACAGTTGAGGGAATTTTTGCGCAGAAAGAGTTCCAAGAACAAGCTTCTTATCCCCAATTGTAACATACAAAAACACGGGTTCATTTCCTTTTTCCTTCTTCAACTCCCCTAGAGATGCCTAGGACAAAACCTTCAAGTTAGTCAAAGACAAAACCTTGAAAGCCAATAAAATGGTAATTTTAATGACAATTTCCAATAACAATCAAGTGCTGAGACCTGTGACAGATGAATAATGAATTCACCACCACATTCAACTCTAAGGGGACTCCCACTCTTGACCTCAACACCTGAACAATTTCAACATAAAATCATTTAAAATTACAAATAATCGCAGTGATTTACGAACATTTCATCGTAATTTCTAAAACCAACGGTTTTGAATTAAAAACAAAAAAAGCCAAAGTTGAACTAAGAGAAATTTACGATCGAACTAAGGAGTAGAAGATCGTGAAGATGGAAGAATGTTTAAAGAAAAAAGAGGGAAAAATCTTACCCCAAAACTCCATTTCTGAGTGTACGCTGGCTCAAGGGCTTGTTCTTCTAGAAGAAAAACGCTTACGTTTGGCTTTATCCGTTTGCTTTGTTCTCTCCTTTAGTATTTTTTTAATTCAACACTGTGAGAATTGATGGATTGGTTTCAGTTATTACATCCCACGCGGTTGATGTCGTCGATTGTTTTGACTGCTGATTATTTTCCTCATATTGAACGGTTAAGATCGAGTTGGTATTGGCTAGTTTACCCACATAAATAGATGGCTTAGATTATTTGAGACAGGGTAGGTACAGAGTTATGGGCCAGAGGATCACATCCTTAAAAGCACAAACCATGGTAAAGCTTTCCATAATATGGTACTGTCTTGCACGTGCCAAGAATTAAAGCTCTCTTTTTATTTCTTTTTTCAATTATTTATATCTTAAGCGTCAAAATATTAAAAAACTCAATCGTTTTTATAAAATTTTTGAATCTTTTAACCTTTTGATTTTAATTTTAATTTTTCAATTTAATTTAATTTTTTATTTTTATTTTTAAAAATCAATTAATTTATTAATTAATTAATCAATTTTTCAAAAATTTAAATTCTTATAAACTAAAATAAATCAATTAGTCTTTATTTAACAATATCTTTTTTAATTAAACTTTAAGTTATTTAATAAGTAAAGATAATCTCTTTCAATTATTTTTAAATTTTTAAATTTTATTTAATCTTTAGTCGATTTAATGGCAGTCTATTTTATATTGAACTTTTTAAACCGTAAACTTCTTGTCTTATCAATTTAACTTTCAATTCAGTTTTTAAAATATTAAATGTAACCTGGCATTTGGTCAAATAATATTTTGTAATTTAAGTTAGTAATATCCTGTATAAATTGATGAAAAGTAAAATAGTAAACTCAATGGACTGTAACTTACATTAAAGAATTTGAAAATATTAAGTGTTAATTTGAAAAAGTATGAACTCATTTTATTTTTTAAAAGAATATTTAACAAAAATGATGTAAGTGAATATTTTTAGCATTTTTAATTTATAGGTAAAATTTGGTAGATTTGCAAGTCTAAAACCACTTGAAGACAAAATTAAGAGATCGTGACTAGTAAGTGAAGCAGAAAGATAGAAGGATGATGAAAGTTAAAAATGGAAGGATGAGGGTAACTTTGAAACCCAGGCTCAACTGAGGCCAGGCAGATGTCAATATTGGGCTTGACAAGAATAGCCCGATTTCATAGCATGTTGTTTGGAAGCGTCGTCGATCGCTCGTAGAGGAACATTGGAAGCATCAACAGCTGTAGTAGAGATATTAATGAACCGGACCGGGCCTAGACCAACGATGGCTTGACACAGTCCATTGAAAAAATATACGGGTCGGACCAAGTCCATGGCCAGGGCAGGCCGGAATGGCCCAAGCCGTGGCCCCACCTAACTGGCCAAAAAGGCCAGTGGGCCTTGGGCCCGTGTCTTATCGGCCCTCTGCTAGGCCTGTGGCCTGACCCGCCAAGCATGCCGAGGCCACAGGCAGCCCATTGGACTTGAGTAGGCCCGAACATTTAATTTATTTTTAAAATTTTTTAAAAAATTTTAAAAATGGTTGTATTTTTAAAATTTTATAACTTATAAATTATAAAATAATCAGTTATAATAAAATGTAAGATGAAATTACCCATTAATTATACAAAAATATTTATATGAAAAGTTAATAAGTTAATAGTTGTAGTAAATTAAATCTACTATCTTTTACATTA
>JANZXR010000004.1:29647109-29660875 GCA_027575705.1 Erythroxylum echinodendron | reverse complement strand
AAAAATAAAATAATAATAATAATAATAATAATAATAATAATAATAATAATAATAATAATAATAATAATAATAATAATGAAATTAATAAGAATAATAAATTAATAATAATAAGACATTTAATAATAATAGTAATAATTAATAAATTTAATAATAATAAATATTCTAATAGGTAAAAATTAATAATAATAATAATAATAATAATAATAATAAAGGATAAGGAAAGAGTTGATGCAGTAAGCAAAATAATCACAAGACCTTCAGCTCAGCTCAAGCGAAATAAGCTATAAAAAACGAGTTAAAATGTCGACGTTTTAATTCTGGCACAGAGTAGGACCAGCGTTAATGGCACAAATGATCTGACTCCCCTCTTCTAGTCAACAAATACCCAATCTTTTATTGAAAATGGATATGTTCCAAAGGAAAAAGTTGCTCCCTTGAAATCTGTAAGTCCCTTTTTTGTTAGTGCCTTATAGTTGACCTTGACATGAGCCCTTCAACCTTGTCAACCATGGAAGTCCTGCCTTTTACAATTGCAAAGGTCATCCTTAATTTGTCGTTCAGTGATGTGCGTTTTCACGGTAATGAAAATACAGTTGAATTCAAAATGACAATGTAACTACCAGGTGACTTGATATTGTTTTAGAAAGCAGCCTGTTATAACAGTAACGTACATCAAGTTTCAGTCACTGACAAATTCGGAGGCTGTTGTTGAGTTCAATTTGATAATACTAAATCTTGACAGCCATTATTAGTCAATGATCAACTAGTCTAAGTTTTATGTGTAAAACCTACATAATATGTGGATCATTAATAGTCATAGTTTTAATAATATTAAACGCTAAATTTTAATTAGTCAATTTAATTAAATCAGATAAGGTTTTTATTTTAAACTTACTGTTTGATGAGAGGAGTTAAGATATGCCTATTTCATAAAAACCGGTCCTCTCTTGCCCATATGCGTCTCATTATATTTTTACCATAAAAAAGTAGGAATATTGAAAAAAAGAGGAGAGAAATCAAGTTTCTTCATATTCAATCACTCTAAGGGATTTTTTCTCAATTAAGATTAACCCAATCTCATGGACCAAGGTATATAATTCCTATTTTACATTCTGGTGAAAAATATAGATTTTTCAGATCTAGGTTACAGGAGTATTGCAATTATGTCTATGCAGTAAATTATGCTTATATGTGGTATCAGAGCCTATTTCTAAATTCTGAATTTTCCATTAAAATATGTTTAATTTATATTATTTCCGCACAATTGCTTGTTGAATCTACTGGGTTATTAAAAATTTCTTCGTTTCTTATGTTTTGTTCTACCACATGGACCAAGTTTTTATAACATTAATTGTTTCGTTTATGCTTGACTATATATATATATTGTTTATTTAATTAGTCTCTCGTGTTCTTGCCGCTTACAGTATCGAGATAGTTTTATAAAAGAAGATGACTTTATAATATTTTTTCGATTTTGTGTATGCATTGAATAATAAATCGATCAAATCATGTAGCCTTTATGGATTGGAATTATTCGCAAAGCCTTCTATTACCAAGGCTGCATGTAAGCACTAATATTTTTGTTTTATTTTATCTATTTTTGTCTATATACATATTACGTTTATTCGTTTATAGATTTGTATTAAGTGTACTACATGCATGCAGCATGAATGAAGCTTATTCTGATATGAAAGATGTCAAACTCATACTTATGAGAGCTATTATTATCATGTTTATTAGTATTGTTATTTTAAGATGATGTAAGTAGATGAGCCTTGGAGTAATTGGTAAAGTTGCTTCATTGTGACTATAAGGTCACATATTCAAGTCACGAAAACAGTCTCTTTGTAAAAATACGAAGGGAAAATTACATACAATATGACCCTTCCCAGGCTCCTGCAAAGCGGAGAGCTTTGTGCACTGGGTACATTAACTTTTTTTATGTGGGCATGTGCATTGCTGAGTAAAGTATGATCTATTTATACATATGCATAATTTTAATATTCATATTTATGATAGTTTGTTAGTCCCCAAAGTGGCCAAGCTTTGATGTTTAATGGATATTAATTTATGAAATATTTTAATTAAATTACTCATGATTTATGGATGCTTATTAAGAAAATATAATGAATTTATGAGTATTTGAAGTTCACTAATTATAAAATATTTCAGGAATACACAAAGGTTAATTAATTAATTTTATAATTTATGGACATGAAGTGTTAATTTATATGCTTAGAATGAAAGTGTTTAGCATATCCAAAGGTAACTAGTATGTTTATCGGAGGACTGTTCAATTAACAAGTAAGTAATATAAAATTAGCATCATTATTATGATTATGGTATGTTTTAGAATCGCCAAAAGTTGATCTTAGATATGCACTAAATGTTTTATGTGAAATAATTGTTTTGAATCTGATTTAAGTGTTAGGTTTTATGACTCAAAGAATTAATGTGTGAGCATTCTATTATATTTTGCAGTTTATATTCGTGTTAACTTTAATTCGATTGCTTCATCTGTTCCATCTTTTAATGGATTAAATTACTCTGACTGGTGTGAACAAGTCCAATTTCACCTTGGTGTATTAAATTTTGATTTAACACTCCAAATTGAGACACCAACTGCTATTACTGATCTAAACACTATTTATGAGAAATCTTTCTATAAAGCTTGGGAAAGATCGAACAAATTGAGCTTAATATTTATGCGAATGACTATTGCTAACAACATTAAGACAACACTTCCCAACATTGAAGTTTCTAAAGAATTTATGAAAGTTGTGGAAGAGCGTTTCCAAACTGCTGATAAGTCATTTACGGGGACATTAATGGCTAAGTTGACCATTATGAAGTTTGATGATTCACGAAGCATGCATGAACACGTCAGTCAAATGACAAATATAGAAGCAAGACTAAAGGCATTGGGTATGAAAGTTGAGAAAATTTTCCTAGTATAGTTCATTCTTAATTCTTTGCCTCCTAAGCAGTGTAGGTCATTCCAAATAAATTATAACACTATAAAGGATAAATAGAATGTGAATCAAGCGGCTAGTGTGCTTGTTCAAGAGGACACAAGGCCTAAAAATCAAAGGACTCATAACATTAATTTGGTAGGTCATTAAGGAGATGGAAAGAAGCCCAAAAGAAATTATGGCAAGGGCAAGGGCAAGGGCAAGGGTAAGCAATGACCATTTAAAGTTAATGAATCCTTTAGTCAAGTTCATAAGAAGGAACATAAAGTTGATATATGCCATTTTTGCAAGAAAATTGGGCATTATCCAAAAGATTACCTAAAACGTAAAGGCTTGTTTGAAAAGAAACGTAAGCTTAGTGCTTTAGTATATTTAGAATCTAATTTGGCTGAAGTTCCTTATAATAATTGGTATATTGATTTTGATTGTACCACTCATATTTTGAATACCTTATAGGGATTCCTTACAACCCAAACCATAAACCTAAATAAAAAGTTTGTTTTGATGGGGAAACACTAGGGATGTCAATTTTGGTCATGCTCGACCTAATTTTGGCCTGGGTTTTTTGGGTCACGGGCTGGCCTATGGCCAAACCAAAACCTCAAAAATTATGTCATTTTTGAAATTTTTGAAAAAATAACTAGATGGGCCACGGACGATCCACTCGGTCATTGACTGGCCAGTTTCGGTTCGACCTATTGACATGTATAAGAAACGTGTCAAAGTTCCAGTTGAAGCCATAGGAACTTATCGTTTGATTTTAGATAATGGACATCATTTATATTTATTTCAGACTCTTTTTGTACCTTGTGTTTTCCATAATTTAGTTTCCTTATCTAAACTTGATTATGTTGGCTATACTTTCAAATTTGGGAATGAATGTTTCAGTTTATTTAAAAACAATTGCCTTATTAGTTCTAGTATTATTTATGATGGCCTATACAAGTTAAATCTTGAAAACCTTTTTGTTGAAACCTTACTAACCCTACATCATAATGTTGGTACAAAATGTGATTTAATTAATGAAAGTTCAGCTTTCTTGTGACATAAACTTTTAGGTCATGTTTTCAAATAAAGACTAATAAAGAATGAATTTTACTAGATTTGGACTTTACTGATTTTGGTACTTGTGTGGATTGCATTAAGAGAAAGCAAACTAAACATACAAAGAAAGGAGCCATAAGAAGCACACAACTTCTTTAAATTATACACATTGATATATATGAGCCTTTTGATGTTACATATTTTAGTGGAGAAAAGTATTTCATCATATTTATTATGACTTTTTACATTATGAATATGTCTGTTAATTACATGAGAAGACTCAAGCAACAAATGCATTAGAGGTGTTTGTTCATGAGATGGAAAGGCAATTAGATAGAAAGGTGAAAATTGTCAGATTTAATTAGGGTGGTGAATTTTATAGCAAATATAATGAGTTAGGACAATGGCCAAGTCCAGCAAATTTCTTGAAACGCATGGTATATGTGCTCAATACACAATGCCATGTAAACCACAAAAAATTGGTGTGAAAGAAAGGCATAATCGTATAATGGATATGGTTAGGAGTATGTTAAGTAATTTATCTTTACCCTTGTCATTGTGGATATATGCATTGAGATCTGCTATTTACTTGTTAAATAGGGTTCTTAGTAAGGCAGTTTCAAAGACTCCTTTTTAAATTGTGAACTGGAAGGAAATCTAGTCTAAGACACTTGTATGTTTAGGGTTGCCCGACAGAAGTAAGAATTTATAATCCCCATGAAAAGAAATTGAACGCAAAAACAATTAGTGGATTTTTTATTGGTTATCCAGAAAAGTCTAAATGGTATAGATTTTATTATCCTAATTATACAACAAAAATTGCTGAAACTGAAAATGCTAGGTTCATTGAGAATAATGAAACCAGTGAGATTGTTGAAAGACCACGTAATGTAGTTATTAAAGAAATAAAAGTTTAAGTTCCCCTACTGACGTCTTCAATATATGTTACTACTACAATTGCAGAACGCTTTGACAATTTACAGGAGCAACAAATAAATGATCAAACACTTCATGAAGAGCCTGTAGTTAATCAACCTATTAAACTTAAAATTAATGTTCCAATTGTAGAACACCCACAAGTAATAACATTAAGAAGGTCTCGAAGACTTAAAAACTAGCTGTGCCTAATGATTATTTGGTATATCTAAGAAATAAGGATGAGCCAATTTCGTTTTCACAAGCCATTGAAAGTGTTAATTTACTAAATGGATTGATGCTATAAAAGAAGAGTTCAATTCTATGGAGCAAAATGAAGTTTGGGATTTAATCAAATTGCTTGAAGGTTATAAGAGAGTCGAATGTAAGCGGGTTTTTAAGACCAAACGTGATCTTACAGCAATATCAGAAGACATAAAACTAAACTTGTTGCTAAAGGTTATACTCAGAAAGATGACATCAATTATAAGGAGATGTTTTTGCCTGTTTCAAAGAAAGACTCCTTAAGAATTATTATGGCACTAATGACTCATTATGATTTAGAGTTACATCAAATAGATTTGAAAACATCATTTCTTAATGGTATGTTAGAGGAAGAAGTGTATATGGATAAACCTGAAGGTTTTTCAATTGAAGGAAAGGAAAACTTGTTGTGTAAACTTAAGAAATTGATATATGGACTTAAGTAAGCCTCTTGATAATGGTATCTTAAGTTCAATGATACTATTACCTCCTTTGAATTTTAAGAAAACATCGTTAATCGGTGTATATATCTAAAAATCAGCAGGAGTAAGTTCATATTTTTGGTACTTTATGTTGATGATATCTTGTTAGCTACTAATGATCTTGGTTAAATGTGCAACACCAAAAAAGTTCTCTATGAGAATTTTGAAATGAAAGATATAGGAGAAGTCAGTTATGTGATAGGAATTGAAATATTCCGTAACAAGTCATAAGGACTATTAAGCTTATCTCATAAAGCTTATATTGATAAGGTCTCACTAAAAGAAATTGTATTTTTAGTGAAAGTAAAAGTTGTCACTAAAAGCAGTAATAGTAGTCACTATTATTAATAGTGTCCAATCTTTGAAGTCATCACTTTCTGTCACAAATACCTCCGTCACTAATGAAATAGTAACTAATTTAAGAAATGGTCACAATTATGCAACACTTTTGTGACACAAATACTGACACTAAAACTTATGAGCTTTATGACAAAACTATATGGACACAATAACTTTACATATTTATAGCAAGTTTATCATCACAAATAATATAAAGTCGTTATGAATTAAGTCGTAACAGTACTTCATTTTATTGTAAAAAAATTGTCAACACTAAAACCTATCAAATGTGTGACAACACTATTTGGTCCCAATAATTGTGCTTATTTATGACAAGTTTGTCATTACAAATAATATACAGTTGTGACGAATAAAGTTGTAACAATATTCATTATATTGTGACAAAAGTGCCGACACTAAAACCTATAAAATGTGTGACAACACTATATGCTCACAGCAACTTTACATATTTATGACAAGTGCTTCAACACAAATAATATAAAGAAGTGATGAATAAAGTCGTAATAGTACTTCATTTTATTGTTACAACATTATAGCAACTAAAATAATTATAGATAGTGCAAAATATTTGTCAAATTTTTTTGTCAATGTCCATTACTTCTTGGTCTCTAATATTTTAATAAAAAAGTGTCAATATCATTTCATCACGAAAATGAAAATTGGTTCTTACAAAAAGTATTGTCACTAATGTGTTTATTATTATCACAAATAAAAGTATCAATTCATCAACGGAATTACATTAGTTGTAAAAGAAATTTGCATTAATGGCTATATTGTCTAATATATTTCGTCACAAGTATGAAAATTATATGTTACAATAATGTTGTCTCTAAATGAAGAATATATGTTACAATAAATTTATCACTAATGGGTTCGTGTTTGTCACAAATAATATTATTAAATTTAACAATTTAATTACTCAATCGATAAAATTTTTTGCATTGACGGCCATAAAATAGAAGTTGCCACTAATGATACAGATTTTTAGTGCCAAGATATCAAGCAAGCAAATAAAAATTATTAGTATATATAAAATATATAAAAATCACCAAAATGTACAAAATTCTAATTTCTAATAAATAAAATTGGAAATTTTAATATCCAAGAAAATTATTTATTACAATTGTCTCAAACTACTATGTACTAATTTAAGCTAAAACTCTCTAAGGTAAAATTTCTTGGCTATTCTTCAGGATGGAGATATTGATTTGTTTCCTATAAAATAAATAAAAATAAAATCAGTTAATTAGTTTATAAAATATTAAGCTATAAATTTAGTGCTAACATTTTATAATAATATAATGATAACGATAAGAAGTGATACTAACTATACTAGATTTTATAAATTTATAAACTTAAATGAGTAGCTGGGGTATTTGATGTTGGGGTACTTGATGGATCTTCAATTAAGGCAGAAGAACTGAGTGACAAACTAAGAATTACTCCAGTATTTTCCTAATGTGCAAAAACAGCTAAAATTTGTTTCATTTCCCTAGCTTGCTTCTCAATAGCTGCATCCTGAGCTTGAATCTTCTCATTTTGTGTTTTTTTTTTTAAATTTTAGTAAGCCTTCCAACTTCATCATTCAAATTACTTGCATGTTTCTTTGCAGCCTCAACTTCACCTAGAATTTCACCTTTTTTAAGACTTAAATGGTGGGTGGTGGAGGTCGAAAGAGAAGCAGTGACAAAGGGCTATAGAATTATGTCAAGTTTCTGTTTTAACAAAGTTTTTCGTTTTTTAATAAGTAGTGACGAAGTAGTTTTGCCCACAATAAGGCGAAGGTGATGGAGGTTTCCGACGGGTGAAGGTGATTGAGGTTTCCGACAGGTGAAGGTGATGTGATAAATGATTTATAATCCAAAGGCAACCCATTAAAAGTGAACAGGATGAAGAGAAGTAGTCATGGGTAGCAGAAGCATCACGACATCTGGGAAGATAAAACGACAGCAACGTAGAGTCCATTAGTAGAAAACGACATAGCACGGACCAAAGAAAATAAACAAAACCACAGCAACACTCCAGTATACTAAAACGATAGCGCACAAGAGACAAGAGCACAGGAAAAATGCAGGCGACATAAAAGAGATAAAACACAGAGAACAAGGAGAAAAAACTCTAGCAAATGTGCAGCAGACCAAAACACCAACAACATAGAAGAAAACGACAGCTGGGAGTTAAAATGTACAGTAGCTGTTGAGAGGAACAAAAACGTAGCAATCCATAGCAGAAAACATTAGCAACTACAAGACAAAAAAATGACACAGCAGCAAGGTCCAAAATAAGAATAGCCAGCAGAAGAGAAAACGCAGACATGGCATTAACAGCCAACCAAAACACCAACAACACTCAACCAGCAGAATAAGCAACAAGCAAAATGACAGCAAGGGAAAAAAACGTAGTAGTAACCCAAAAGTCCAGAAGAAAAAAAACTATTGAATCAATAAAGAAGATAAAATGATGATGTAGTAGACAGACAGTCCAAAATGCAAGCAGAGAAAGGAAAAAAAACACATCAGTCAAAAAAATAAAATTGTCCCAAAACGTAGTGCAAAAGAAAAAAGGGGGCGTGAAGGGCTGGGCAGAGAAAGAGTAGCTCCATGGTTAGTTAAACAAACAACAATGGTCGTTTACCTGCTAGTATTTGAGCAGAGGAATTGGAAGATGTGGAGAGAAGATTGCAATGCCACAGAGAGGAGAATTGCTTGAATAAGTGACTGTTCGCAGTTTCTTGAATAAGTGACACCACACATAACGAGTTTCTTGAATAAATGATTGTTCACGGTTCCTCTTCTTCCAAGATATCAGCTCCTCTTTTTCTGTTTCGTTGTTTAATTGTATGGTGTTAGTGGACCGTGTTGTCATTTTATTGATTTATGATTAATTACTCTCCTAATGCAGTTCTTCAATTTTACTCTAGCAATTCAATTTTTTAATTTTGGAAAAAAATATTTCATGTTAAAATTTTTAAATTTTGTCATAATTTAATTTTTATAATAAAATTTTATATTTTATAAATTTAAAATCAGATTTAATATTTTTACAATACATAATAAATATAGATGAGATTAATTTATTTTCTATCATAAACAATTATGTTAGTGGGATAGTTACAAAATTTTTGATTTTATTCATCTAATAAAAACAATTGATTTTAAATAAAAATTTTATAGAAATTTTAAATACATATCTATTTCAAAGTTTTGTTTAGAAAATTTCTATTGATATGTAAAATATTACTTTTAGATTATCAGTATATGTAGTTTGAATATTTCATAAGAAAATATTTAAATTTGTTTGTAAATAATAATATTAAATTAAAAGTGTGACACATAGTTCTAGTCCCTAAAATTTGTACAATAATGATAAAATTAAGCTTTATTAGGGAATAAAAATACGCCAATATTTATGAATGCAAAGCAAGAAGACAATTTAGATGAGATAGTCAAATCAAGTTTGAAAGAGATCATTTTTGGTACCTTTGATTCGCAATGGAGTACTACAGGAAACGAAGGCTATATAGCGACAATTGTAGGCCATGTTGTTCTTCAAAGTCCTTATATAAATTGTCACAATTATCATTATATTGGTGACAAAAAAAATTATCACAGTAAATTCAAATAACAGTGACAATCAATTGTTTTGTCAAAAAAACCTCATATTTGTGATGAAATGATAATGAGTCACAAATTTTTTTCACTAAATGTCTTAACTCTTGTAGTGCAAATTTGAAAGAATTCATCAAACTTATACAATTGTTTGGCGACTAAGGCTCAATGGTTGTCTACAAGTAGATGATTATGGCTCCGTAATATTACCGTATTGGCTATAAATATATTAATACGTCACCATTTAGTAATGATCTAGTCTATAGTAAGGGATCATATTCTTTTAAAGTTTTTTAATTTCCTTCAACATTCTATGAATCACATATTTAATATAAATAACTTAAAAATAAATTTAATATATAAATTCTAATGTATATTTTCCCTTTTAAAAAAATAGCATATAATAACCTTGCGATTTTACTTTTTCTAAAATGTTAGATATTTAATTGTTGAACAATCAAATTTCATTAACAATATATTGTGACTTGTAAGAGATAAAGATAAGAAGTTTTGGTTGATTATTTCTTTTGTTATTAATGTTTAATAAAAACATAAACTTATAATCTGTCTTATAAAATTCTCTAAATTTTTATCTTTATTTATTTTGAATTATTAAATATTTTATAATGATAATTTGTATTTGAATTAGTAAATATTTCCTACTAATCTAAATGAATACATAATTTTGTTTGATATTTATTTCATCATATGATACTTCCTTTGGGTCCATTTCCTTTATAGTAAATTAGACCCACGTGTCTATTTCTACATATAATCCAATGTAACTACTAATTTTTATTTAATTCTACTACCTCATCCTTCTTATTCTTCTTCATTTACACATATAGATAAACACCCTCAATTCTCCAATAGGCCAACGAAATGCTCGTAACACAATTTTTTTAATTTTAATTTTTTATAAAATTAATAATAACATAATTATAATTATAATTATAATTTTTATTAAAGTAATAATTATAATTTAATTTATATTAAAATAATAGTAATATAATTAACTTTAAAAAATTAAAAAAAGAGTTAATGACTTCGTTTAAAAGAAACATAAAAGAATTAAAAGGGCTTAAAATAGGAATGAAAAGGAGCATGGAATAAAAGTAACGTGGACAACACTGTATGGGATGACAAATGAAAAGATGCGCGGATCCAAAAACAACAAAGTTAAATCGTCCAAAAATAGACCAGTAAAGGAAGTAAACAGGTGACGTGCGTGAAGAGAGATTTAATTGTCCCATCAATAAAACAAAACAAGATATAATTTAGAACTTATTTTAAATTAGAGCTGGAGTTAATAAAAGTTAATTTATAGCTGAAAAAAAGAGTCAATTTATCCTGTGGAAATTTTAAAAGTTTTAGATTCTTTTTTAATGTATGTTTTAAACAAATTTTGCCGTCTTAAATAAATGTCTAAAATCTCTACCAATTCTTAGATTATTTAAGACAATTATTACATGAGTCTAGGCTTAAACTTCTAAAACTCTCTTATATTGTTGTTGTGTATGTTTTGTCATAATTACAATTAATTACTGTCAAAATTATTTTGGTGCCAAATTTCATAGTCTTTTAGTGACATAAATTAGTGATAAAATAAAATTTTAACACTATTAATATCTTAATAGTGACAATTTAATTGTGGAAGAAACTGAATTGCCACAATAACCATTGTATTAGTGACAAAAATATAAATTATCACAGATAATCTAAACAATAATGCCAATCAATTGTCTTGTCGCTGAAACAACTCGTATTTGTGATGACAAAAATAGTTAGTCACAACATTTTTCCACTAAATTACGAATAGTAGTGACCATAGTTATAGTTCGATTATTGTGACAATATGAAGCAGAAATTAATTAATTGCATATTTATTGACAATATTTTTAGTTACAACAAATAAAATATTGTATGACGATAAACCATTTCTTCATAACTAGAAAATAATATTAATGACCAAACAATGTTTTTGTCACAACAAATAGAAAAAATTAGTTACCAACATATGTTTTGTCACAATTACAATTAATTCCCGCCAAAATTATTTTGGCACCAAATTTCCTAGGCTTTTAGTAACAAAAATTAGTGACAAAATAAATTTTAACACTATTGATATATTAATAGTGACACTTTAATTGTGAAAGATACTAAATTGTCATAATTACCATTGTATTAGGTACAAAAAAATAAATCATCACAGATAATCCAAACAATAGTGTCAATCAATTGTCTTGTCACTTAAAAACTCATATTTGTGATGACAAAAATAGTTAGCTACAAAAAAATTGTTACTAAATTACGAATAATAGTGATCATAGTTATAGTTTGGTTATTGTGACAATATGAAGTAGACACTAATTAATTGCATATTTATTGACAACATTTTTAGTCACAATAAGTAAAATATTGTGTGATGATAAACCATTTCGTCACAACAAGAAAATAATATTAGTGACCAAACTATGTTTTTGTCACAACAAATAGAAAAAATTAGTTACCAATATGTTACAATTAATTCCCGCCAAAATTATTTTAGCCCCAAATTTCCTAGGCTTTTATTGTCAAAAATTAGTGACAAAATAAATTTTAACACTATTAATATATTAATAGTGACAATTTAATTGTGAAAGATACTAAATGGTCACAACTACCATTGTATTAGTGACAAAAAAATAAATCATCACAGATAATCCAAACAATAGTGTCAATCAATTGTCTTGTCACTGAAAAAACTCGTATTTGCGATGATAAAAATAGTTAGTCATAAAAAATTGTCACTAAATTATGAATAGTAGTGCCCATAGTTATAGTTAGGTTATTGTGATAATATGAAGTATACACTAATTAATTGCATATTTATTGACAACATTTTTAGTCACAATAAGTAAACTATTATGTGATGATAACCATTTCATCACAACAAGAAAATAATATTAGTGACCAAACTATGTTTTTGTCACAACAAATAGAAAAAATTAGTTACCAACATGTTACAATTAATTCCCGCCAAAATTATTTTAGCCCCAAATTTCCTAGGCTTTTATGGTCAAAAATTAGTGACAAAATAAAATTTAACACTATTAATATATTAATAGTAACAATTTAATTGTGAAAGATACTAAATGGTCACAATTACCATTGTATTAATGACAAAAAAATAAATCATCATAGATAATCCAAACAATAACGTCAATCAATTGTCTTGTCATTGAAAAAACTCGTATTTGTGATGACAAAAATAGTTAGTCACAAAAAAACTATCACTAAATTAAGAATAGTAGTGACCATAGTTATAGTTCGGTTATTGTGACAATATGAAGTAGACACTAATTAATTGCATATTTATTGACAACATTTTTAGTCACAACAAGTACAATATTGTGTGACGATAAACTATTTTGTTACAACAAGAAAATAATATTAATGACCACACTATGTTTTGTCATAAAAAAAGAAAAAATTAGTTACCAACATATGTTTTGTCAGAATTACAATTAATTCTCGCCAAAATTATTTTGACACCAAATTTTCTAGGCTTTTAGTGACAAAATAAATTTTAATACTGTTAATATATTAATAGTGACAATTTAATTGTGAAAGATACTAAATTGTCACAATTACTATTGCATTAGTGACAAAAAATAAATCACCACAGATAATCCAAACAATAGTGTCAATCAATTGTCTTGTTATAAAAAAAAATCGTATTTGCGACGAAATAATGGTTAGTCACCAAAAAATTGTCACTAAATGTCTTATCTTTTGTAGTATCTTAGAGAGATTTATCATGAAAAATTATTCTGCAAGGATAGTTCTAATTCAGAAAGAAGACAAGTTTAGTCTTATTCAATGTCAAAAGGATAAATTGGAACATAAGCAAATGGAAAATATTTCTTTATGCATCAATTGTTGGAAGTACTTCTCCTCGCAACGAAAACACACTCCAGGTTCTCTCCTCTGATTCTGATTAACAGTATAGCAGGGCTTCAGGGTAGTCGTTGTTGGGAAAATCGGGTAATTTTTCCCTCTAAAGTAAACAACTAGTGAAGTGAACCGATTCGATAATACCCAGGAAAGATCACAATGATCTCCTAGACAGTATTATCATT
>JANZXR010000004.1:29633220-29647009 GCA_027575705.1 Erythroxylum echinodendron | reverse complement strand
TATTTTATAATTAATTATATACAATTTATAATTAATTATATTAAAATATTATTATTCCTTATTTAATATATTTTATTTTATTTTATTTTATTTATCAATTCTATTTAATATAATATTATGACTTGGTCATAGTTGGTATTACGAAAAATTTTTGAGGGTATATTAGGTAGTTTACATTTATTAACTTATGTTCCATCCTAAACTCTCTGAATCGGAAGTTTCTTATTTTCACTGTTTAGGATGGAATAGAATGTAACATGAAACCCTCCGCTTCCATCCCATTCTATTCCATTCTATTATGAAACCTTCAACCAAACGATGAAAGCGTGTTACGTTCCATCTCTTTTTATCCTTAACCCCTCAACCAAATATAGCCTTAGAAACGTACGTATAATGTTTTTCTCTGTTCTTGCTAATTGCAATGAGGAAGATCATTGAGGAGAACTTTAAATGGAAAATGTTACCACTTACCTTTTGGGGCTTGTGAATTAAAAAATGCCCGCTTGGGACGGGAATAAATCTTCTCTTTTCAAGAACTCACTTGCCCAGTTCTTCTTTAATCTTAACCATCCAATACAATTAACCCTCTAATGCAATAAATGAAATGTTTGAAAACAAAAAGAATCTGGAAGATCTGTCCCACTTGGGAGAGGTATCGATGAATAGAAGGATCAGAAAGATCTAGTCCTTTGTTTGAAAATCGTTCATTATTCCACTTAGAGACCAAGTATGTGTAATGTTTTTCTCAGTTCTTACCTGTTGCATTGGGCATGAGAAGGGTGGAGCAAGTCATGATTGCGGAGAACTTTAAATGGAAAATGTTACCACTTGCCTTTTGGGGCTTGTGAATAAAAAAATGCACGCTTGGGAGGGGAAAAAATCTTCTGCTTTTAAGAACTCACTTGCCCAGTACTCCTTTAGTCTTAACCATCCAATACAATTCACCCTTTAATGCAATAAATGAAATGGTTGAAAACAAAAAGAATCTAGAAGATCTGTCCCACTTGGAAGAGGTATCGATGAATAGAAGTATCAGATCTTCTCTATGAGTTGTGATATTTTTTATTATATTTTATTAAACCTTATACGTATATTTACGTAGACTTTATATAAATGTATGGATAAGATTTAATAGAATAAGTTAATTTAGTTTAAAATGTGATAAGAGAGTAGATTATTTAACACGTCACGTCATTGTACTTTGATAGAAAAAGGTAACGTATTGATTATCATCGATGGCTTCGGTGGAGATTGATTGTAATACATGTGCAGTGGACTTGATATCGTTATTACAAATGTTTACCTCTGAACTTATGGGAGACAGTGGACGTACAACAACTTGATTGACTGTAATATATGTGCAGTAGACTTGATATCGTTACTGCAAATGTTTACATCCGAACTTATGGGAGACAGAAGACGTGCAACAACTTTAGATTGGAGAATGGTCCACTCTTTAATTTCCAGTAAATATCTACCCCCTACCTATCAATTCAATTAGATGGAAAGGATCCGCGATACAGAAGGCCGCTGATTAGGTTTTATTGTTCTGAAAAGCATAAAATAAGGATTAACAATAAATCTCACATACCCATAACTGAGGACAAGTGAGCAGCAGTGTGATTGTTCACAAACGTAAAAGACAATATCAATAACATTAGACATTAATTATAGATTTGAGCTATTTATTAAGCCAGGAAATGAAAGGGAAGGATCGGCAGTTGGATTTTCCCTGCAGCCTTCAAGAATCATAGGCAACCTGAGGGCCCAACTTATCCAGCCCAAGTATGCACTCAGACCCAAGTTTCTGTTAGATTTTCAACCCAAATCTTTAAACAAATAAGCCTCTCATCCAAATCGTAGGGCTAAGTGTTTGCTTGGTTCAACTTTTAGAGGATAAAAAAGTACCTTTTCTATCACAAAAGTTATTTTTAAAAAAAATGAGTGTTTGATCATAAAATTCAAAAGGACTTTTTTAATAGAAATGATTTTTTTAGAAATTAAAGTACAGCTTTTTAAGAAGCCCAAATTTAGAGCTTTTAAAAAAAGCTTCTCATTTTAGCTTTTTCAGGTAGACCTTTTTTTTTCCAACGTTTACATATATAATACAGTAGACATTTTCGTTTTTGTGATCGGTTTTATCTTCCTTCTGCGTCAGTCAACAGCCGCTGAGTAGTAAAGTTGATGTTATGGCTGCTCATTCTATTCTTTTGAACCCTTTACTTGCAGCTCCAATTCCCACCAACAAGAATGAAATTTGTTTGTCAAAAACTAAACTTGTTTTCAGTCTCTTTTTCTCTTTAAATGCTTTAAGGACCCAACCACGCTGTTCTAGCAGATGTACGGTTGCGGGGATGTCGCTCAAGATTCTTCTTTATCTTGCCTATTATGTGCTCAACGATGTGATTCTATGAATTGGCTAATCGTTTCTTTTGTTTTAGGATAATTTGGGTAGGTTAAAGCAAATGGTTAGTGATGCTACGAGCTTGAATTATTGGGTTATGAAAGACTATTATCGTCTCGTGAACTCAGTTAATGCGCTTGAGTCGCAAATACAGTCTCTCTTTGATGAACAGGTCTCTGGGTTTTTAATTTGTTAAGAAGTCGAAATGTAGAAATACATCCCTAGGGATTTTGAACGATGGATTATTATTTGTTTGTTGTAGTTGAACGCCAAAACTGCGGAGTTTAGGCGAAGGTTGAGGCAAGGGGAGACGCTAGCGAACATTCAAGCTGGTTTGCAAATGAGTTAGCTCTTATGATTTGGTTCAGAATTTGGAGTTGAATGATATGAATAATCCGTTATTTATTTGCTTTCTCGACTATTGCAGAGGCCTTTGCAGTGGTTCGTGAAGTAGCAAGAAGGAAACTTGGAATGTGCCATTTCGATGTGCAAGTTGCTCCACATATTTTATTTTAGTCACTCATAAAGCAACAGAGTTGCTCTGTTGTAATTGCGTTGGGGATTCATAATTATATAAGGTTAAATGCTCAAAAGGATAAAAAAATTTTTTCCTTGTGATGAAAATGATGAATTACTTCCTAAAAATGAAGAAATTAATGAAAATGAAGACGTTGAAGAAAATCATTTAAACGAGCCATGAAATAACGAGATAAATGATGTGAGGGAATATATTGCAAATCTTATTGTATTATAATAAAATGCATAATTTATAATGTATTCAACTATTTACTCAACTTGAATATTTATTTTGGGATTATAATATTATTTAGCCTTTTTATATGTTTTAATATTTATTTTTGATATTAGTTTTATTTCTTATAAAAAATGAAACATCTTTGTAAATAATTTCTTACAAGATGAAAGTGAATTTGTCAAACAATTGTAAAGTAAATGTAAACTCATTGTTTAATATACTTCAAATGTTATTTATATGCATAAATAATTTTCATTACAAAATAAATTATAGTTAAAATTAATAAAAGTGTGTTTTATTTTTATGTTACCAAACAGTCTACTGTATGAAACTCTTTCAAAAAAAGCTATTTTTTTAATTGATAGCCAAATAGTCAACTGGCTTCTCAGAAAAGCTCTTATCAAAAAAACTCTACGGACAAAAACTCTACTGACAAAAGCTCTACTAATATAAGCTCATCCAAACAGGCACTAACCTACCTTATTCGTATCCTCTTTTAGATGGCAATGACATGCTTTATTTTTCTGACACGTAGGTTGATATTATACATTCTGTTATTCTGATCACTTACACACAGGAATAGGAACAGGAGCAAGATGGCATATCAAAATTCAACTTGATTAATTATTATTATGACATTCTATAATACAGTCTACGAATTCAAATGGTTTTTAAACAAAGTATTACAAAATTCTTAACCATTCTGGTAGGGCTGAAAAAAAATCACTTTCAAACCAAACCAGTTTTGGACAATTTGAATAAAGGTAAAAATTGTATGACCCTAAACTGGTTTTAAACCAAATTTATTTACCAAGTTGATCTGGAACCGAACCGAATTAGAAAACACCCAACTCAGTTTGGAACCGATTTTTTCGATTTTAACTAATAGCAAAAGGCTATTAAATTGCATCATCTTTTTTCCATCTCTTTTTCTCCGTAAAACCAATAAAAAACTATAGCAAAGAAGCTAAATTATGCTTGTCTAATTAGCAAAAAAAATTTGAATCGAAAAACAGAAACAAAAAAAAAAACAAAACATAACAAGTACAAAGAAACAAACGATCTAACATTATCATGAGAAAAAAGGGAAAAAGGAGGAGAAAAATTTACCACGTCTGAATCGAAAATGTTGATTTCGTTCTCTCTCCCTTTATTACTAGCCATTTTTCAGTGTATTGTCTCTTAAAAATGAAAATTAAAATGGAAAACCTAAAAGGCTAAGAAGAAAACCATAAGAATGAAGAAAAAGAGAGCATGAGGAGAGAGGAAAGTGAAATACATAGAGGCGAGTTCAGTTGATGACTAACATGAAAATGTAGATTAATTAAAGTTTTTTTGGTTTTTATATGGGAACTCCCAAGTGTGGAGCACGTGCTGAGTGTAGAGTGGAGACCGTACTTTGAATTGTAAAAAATAAAAATTGTAAACCAAACTTTTTGGTGCTCTCCAGCTGCCACAAAAAAAGTGCAAAAAAGAAAAAAATGCACTTCAAATCAAAATTCCAAATTACGTAAATTTTTTTCTTCGTCAAATTTTGAAACAATAATTTTTTGCCTTTTTAAAATTCGGATCGGACAATTTTAATCAATTTTAAATGTTCGGTGCTAACCAATTTTAAAAATTCGAACATTTTATCTGATTAGCTCAACCTATATCTAGATTTGATTTTAATTCGGCCAAAAATCGATTAATCCGATTTAAATTCTGTCAAAAAATTCTAACTCGTATTTGATTTTTTTTAAATCGGACAAAATCAAGTTATCAATTCGATCAAAATTTTGCCAGACCTATATTATGGTATTGCTATAGATAATGAAATTTATTGGTGCTGCAATGTTATAGTTGACGTAATCTTGCATATGAAGAGAAATGGGAGGGTTCAGTGGCAGAGTCAGGAATGTCCTAAAGCTGGGGCTGATTGGACAGTGATGGACTGACGGCGAAGACTTCCGAAAAATTCAAAATTAATTCAAAAAACAATTTCACAAAGCAAATTCATAAATGAAGTTAACTAAAATATTCAAATTACAATGTCTTTACACATTTTTAGAGACATTAGAACTAATGGATGATAATTATTTTCCGCAAGTCGCTATGGCTTGAAACCACTGTAAAATAGTCTCATTATCAATTTTTTTGAAGATTTCTCTCTCATTGTATACCACCATTATGTCATTCATCCATTCGTCTCCCATCTTATTTCGCAAATCATTTTTTATAAGTTTCATTGCAGAAAACACTCTTTCGACAGATGCTGTCACAACTGGAATGATCAATGTCAATTCCATTAAACAATACACCAGCAAAAAAGCTTTATCTCTTCCAAAAGCAACCAAAACCTTTGCTAAATTTCGTTAAAACCAACGTCAACCGTTTGGTGATTGTTAGAAACTTGATATTGTTTTTGAACTGATGATGATTAAATCTTGGATATGATTGTTGCAGAAATGAACTTGCAAGAAAATAAAGACACTCAGAATTTACTTGGTTCGATAGCACACAACTATCTACGTCCAAAGGTCAAACTCACACGCTGAATTTTACTAGTATCAACGAAGAAGAAATAAAAGAGATTAGGTGTTTATAGAACACCTGCAAGAGTTTTTCAAAACTCTCTAGTACTCACAGTATGTACTCTAGCACTCTCTATTTTTCCTCACTTGAATCACAAAAATGTAAACCTTTTTGCAGACTTGTAAATGTATTGTGTTGTTGATGCTTTGGACTTGTCCTATTTATAAGAGTTGAGGATAACTACCTTCGGATATGTATTTTGACAGAGCAATGCATGCTTTCCATACATGACCTTCAATATAGCTTCTGTTGTGCATTTTATGCCTATGTCCCTTTTGTTGATTTGGCTTGTGCATCTCACGTGGGTGTTTTATTTCAAGCTAGCAGACCATTCCTTTCACTTTAATGAAGTGTTACGTTTTCGCCCTTTTATTATGTATGTCTTCCATGTTGGCTCACGTGCTCCACTCAGCCTCCTTATGTTATGCGCTTTGGTTAACTCAACAGATTGCTTTTGTGTTCCTTCTTTCTTCGACTTTCAACTCTCCACAGTCTTCCTTCACTTCACACACACGCACGTCTCTGTAAGCCGGAGCTGGAACGGGGGTTTGTCCCTCTGTAGCTCTACCCCTAGCTGTCCTCTAGAGTCGGTAGGATTCCAACACCTCCCCAATGCCCAATTCTACTATCTCTTGGATCATACTGCACTTCAGGGACCCTATTTTCTGCTTGAGCTTTGAAGATGCGGAAAAGCTCCTCCATTTGGGTTGTTACATTCTGTAGTCTGGTATCCATGGCATCCACTTTCGAGAATCGTCGTTCAATATTCTCCTGTAGTCCACCAAAGGAACCCTTCATTTGCTCTTCCATAGAATTTACTCGATCTTCCAAATTCGAGCGTCCTGCCATGGCGATGTTTTTTCTACGTGCCAGGTTCCAAGATGGAACTGCTCTAAATACCAAATATGTAACGAACCGAAGATTGGAATGGACGAAGATAAGAGAAGAAGAGAAGAGAAGAAAGAAGATTTGAGGGGTAAGTAGTAATCGTATTTTCTTCTTACCCCACCTTCCAAGTTGTAACGGTTTTGCGGGTTTTACAATCTCTCTTTCTTAGTTCAGAACAACAGAAATAACAAAACGTAATAACAGAGATAACAAAACATAGACATGCAACAAGTATTAAAATAGTCATGACAATTATCAAACCAGTCCCGCATTATGCTAATTGTTACAACTCTGCTGCTGTTAGACATATTTATGCATGTACCTTTTTTTTTTTATGACCGGACGGAACGGGGGCACAATCAGCGTTCAGCAGAAAGAACAGCGGCGGAGCCAATCAGCGTTCAGCTGATGTGGTACGAATTCGGACGCGCCTGAAAAAAACCCACCAAGCTGCCTAATGACGTTTCTTTGTTATTAAGAAAAAGTTCGGTGGATAATTGTACATTACATTCACGCCACCGAATAAAACGCCACTGCTTTCCCTTTTCGTCCCGACAATGAACTCTAGTGAGAGAAAGAAATAAGAAAAACGGAAATCGGTCTCTATAAAAAATTCTAGAGAAAGAAAATCATTCTAGGTTCAGCTCACCTGTGACAGACCTCTCTTTTTGCCTCTTTGAATATGGCGGTCTTTTCGAGTGTTTTTAAGCTTCTTTTGAGCTAAGTAAAGTCTTTAACAGAGATCGCCCCATGGACATGCCTGGTCAGAGATCCAGCTACGCCCTTCTCAACCAGTTCCCAGACGAACAGCGAGGCAGCACGCCGCCTCCTCCGTATTATGACTCCTCGGTTTCAAGCGAGTCAAAGAACAGTAAATTCAAGTCAGAGAGAGGCATTGATTGGGAGCTTGACCACAGGCCGAATCAGCAGTACAATCGAATTGGTAACTTGAACTTGTACTCGTCTTCGGTCGGATTGCAACAATCTAGTGGGAGCAGCTTCGAAGAGAGCTCATTGTCGGGGGATTGCTATCCGCTGACTCTGTCAACGGCAGGCGGCAATGAGATTGAAGCTTACGGAGGTTCCATGCATGAGGACGGCAATTTAGCGAGGGCCACAGCGGTAGATGTTACGACGGTTTCCTGTACGGGATCCTCGGGGAAGAGCTGGGCGCAGCAGACGGAAGAGAGTTACCAGTTGCAGTTGGCTTTAGTGTTGAGGTTGTCTTCGGAAGCCACTTGTGCTGATGATCCGAATTTTCTTGATCTGGTCCCGGATGAATCTACGCTGCGTTCCTCGAGTTCGAACTCGCCGGAGGTGCTGTCTCATAGATTTTGGGTACGATTACAGCTGTGAACTTTAGGCAATTGACATATTTATTTTTGTTATTTTATGTTTTCGAGGATGAGTGAATTTATGAAGTAAATGGTCTGTCCTGCGTCTGTATCTAAACTAGAAGGCGTCCGCGAACAGATTTCTGAGAAAAGTTCAGTTAAATCAGTTTTTGGAATTGTGGAAGTTCTGGTGTAGTTGTATAAGCTTGTGTGGGTAGCTGGTTGAGGATGCTTTTGGCTGCATGGTTAATAAGCTGGAATTCGGTAGGATTTTTCAGCTTATTAGAGTCAATGGGTATGTCTCCTTAACGCTACGTGGAAATATAACTTAATAGATGATTCTGTATGAGAACGTATGCGGTTTACATATGCGTGTTTTGACAAGTTAATTTCGGATCCATACATTTAAACTACTTATGCTGAATTTCTGATCCATACGTTTAAACTACTTATGCTGATGACTTTATGAATTCATTTGAGATTTTTAACATGGATATTTTTATTGATGGGAATACTTGGTCAATTTTCAGTTCCGAATTCTCTAGTTGTTGGGTTTGGATATGCATGCATTTTAATTCAGGTGAAGAGAAATGTCTGTCAAAATTAAGTGGAAAGAAGTGGTTTCTCATAGTTTGTGAAGAAATGGCTACTTTGATTTTGTTGGTAGCTCTATGATTGAAATAGGTGAAGGGATGTTGACTGGACAAAGGTTGATACTTGTTAGTACTCCACATATCAACTTCCATGTCTTATTATCCATCTATATGAAATATGTAACTATGCTGTTGGATGGTAAAATTATTTTCTTGATGATCATTGCTAGTGCTATTAGTGATATTACGTGAATTGAATGCTCCAACTGGTAACCTTTGAGTATTTTAGTTTAGTTACTTTCACATTAATTTCTACGTAGGAAAGAAAGGATCATGCCGTCCTTTCTATTCCTTTGGACCATTACTTCTGATTTTCTTTTGGAGACATTATTTCTATGGTTCCTCTCTCCAGATTGGAAGGGCTTGCATATTTTCATGGTTGTTGTATTGTTATCCAGATTAAAACACTTTATGTGTTTATTCAATGTGCATCAGGTGAACGGTTGCTTGTCATACTATGACAAAATTCCTGATGGTTTTTACATAATTCATGGAATGGATCCATATGTATGGACTGTGTGCACTGATCTGCAAGAAAGTAGTCACATCCCATCTATTGACTCTCTAAAATCTGTGAATGCAAGTGATAATCCTTCATTGGAAGTGGTTTTGATTGATCGACATAGTGATCCTGGCTTGAAAGAACTTCAAACTAGAGTTCATAACATTTCTTGCAGCTGTATAACAACAGAAGAGGTAGCTGATCAATTGGCAAAACTTGTATGCAATCGCATGGGGTGAGTTGTTTTTGTAACTAGAGCAGGTTAAACTGTTTTTCTAGTGCAATTTTATGGAATACTTTGTTTATCATATTTGTTGTTACCGTAAGGGGATCAGCTTCCTTGGAAGAAGATGGTTTGATTTCGATCTGGAGGGAATGTAGTCATGATCTCAAAGATTGCTTAGGATCCAGTGTGTTCCCTATATGCAGCCTTTCTGTTGGCCTATGTAGACATCGAGCTTTATTATTTAAGGTAGCTTCTATTTAAAAATCTCTAATTGCTGATTGGTTTTCTGGCTTAATGTTTAACTTTTAGGTGAGATCTAGCATTTTGAGTATGTCATTATCCGTAACAGGGTACTCCTCATATTCCAACCACGTTTCATACGGTGCATTTTGCAGCTTATCTTTATCTTCATAGAAAAAAACCCAAGTTGATTGACGATCATTTGTTGTGTAGGTGCTAGCTGATACCATTGAACTACCATGTCGAATTGCAAAGGGGTGCAGATATTGTAGCAGAAATGAAGCTACCTCATGTCTTGTACGTTTTGGTTTTGACAGGTACTCTTCTTTAGCTTTTATGACATATGTTTGTAATATATGCAAAATGAAACTAATGGTTTATCTGTCAAGTAGAGCCACTGCATTCAACGGTTCATCCCAGGATATTGTTGTTACCTTGCTGATACAATTGTGCCTGAAAGGCACAAATGTTTAACTGCAGCTTCTTTTGAATTTTAATGTTACAATCTTCTTGACCAACTAAAAATTTGGATTGTTAACAAGTACTTATAGTAGTAAAACCATCTGATCAATAAAAAAGCATGTGATAAATAAAAAATAAACATTGCATTTGTCAAACACACGCATTTTTAGCTTTTTGTATGGAGCTAAATAAACAAAAATTCTTTTGGAATTTGGAATTTGGACTTTTGATTTGCTTTTGTTTCTTTTTACATTTTAGTCAATTTTTTTTCCTTCTTCCTTCAAAGTTTTTTAATCTATTCAATCCCTAGGAGTTTGTTTCTTGTAGCCATAATCTGTAGCAGATATGTTACAAAGTATATTTCTCCTATTTCAGAGAACATTTAATTGACTTAGTAGAGAAGCCGGGTTGTTTATGCGAGCCAAATTCCTTGCTCAACGGTCCTTCTTCCATCTCAGTTTCTTCTCCATTGTGCTTTCCCTGGATGAAATCAGCTGAACCTGGCATTGATTACAGGTCATTGGCCAAAGAGTATTTTTCAGACGCTCAGTTACTCAATCTTGTATTTGATGATAATTCAGCAGGTGATGCATCTATAGGTGAACCCCAAATGACTCTGTTGGTTTATCTCTAGTTTATAGTCTCTATTTATTTTCTGCTTGTCTTGTGTGCATACTTTTTTGTCGTTACTGGTGCCTATGTTATATCTGGTTAATCAATACCAAACGTAGTACTGAATGTTGGGTTCTCATTTTGATTTACTCCTTATTTCTATTCACATGATGCTAACTCCTTTAGTGGTACTGCATAAACCTCTTGCAACTAATGGGTTAATTATTTGTTTTCAAAAGTTAATACTTCACATTTCAGAATATGCTTTGACATTCTAACCAAAAGGATAAGAAATCATACCAAAATACTAAAGCCTCATAACATAGGATATCTCTAGGAAGCCATATCATCTCGGCTATTTGATTTCTATTTGATCTTGCCACTTTGAGAGTTCCTTGTTTGCAATCACGCAAATATTGGAAAGATTTATGCAACCCACTAGAAGAATGCTCCAGACTGTGATAAACTGTTGAATTTTAGGGTCATTAAGATTTATTTCCATATTTCATAATTGAGTTCCTTGTTGAAATCCAAATTTGCTTGGTTTTGTGGTTTTGATTCCTTTGTTCGTAGTATGCAATTGTGATGTGAAGAAGAATGATGATTTTTCACTTTTGCATGCTTAAATACTGAATTAGTTTATGAGGATTTTGTCTTAGCTCACACTGGTGGAGAAGAACTTTTTAACAGTTCTCCCCATCCTGTTCCCATGAAAGAATTCTCTCATCTTATACGTGCAATTTATTGTATTTCTTGTTTCAATATTTATCCTTTGCTTCTGAACTAAGTGTGCCCTTACCCAAGGGATAGGCTAGTAGTTCCATTGCTTGCAAAATAAGATGCAACTATAAATTCTATTTGGTGTTGTATTTCAGGTGCTGTCACTGAAGAAGAATCTGGAATCTCTACGCATCCTCAACAAATTGACCAGTCTGGTCATTGCAGAAGTAATGTTATAATGTCTGAATTACCTCTTCAAATGAGAGCTTCTCATACAAGTTTTCAAGAAAGAGACACCCAACTTTCTAGACCATATAATCCTTCAAAAAATGCTAAAAAATTACCGGGCGTGATCAAAGAGCAAAATCCTGTTAAGCATATCCCACCCACCGGGCACAGGGATGTGCAACCACTTTTACCATTGTGTGACCAGATGGTGAATACTGTTAAAGATTCGAGGTTCTTTGACAGCAGGCAACTGGCATCTAGTAAAGCAAGGAAAGAACTTTCACTTGATGTGGAGGACTTGGACATCCCTTGGAGTGATCTTATTTTGAAAGAGAAAATTGGAGCAGGTAGAGTGTTTGTTGTGGTCATTTCTTTTAGAGAAACAGTATTGTCTGCTAAAATACTATTAGCTGATAGCCCTTGTAGGAGGTTGTGGCATGGTGGCTGAGATTGAATTTCTTTTCAGGTTCCTTTGGGACTGTCCATTGTGCTGAATGGCATGGCTCGGTAAAGTGCTTCTCACATCATACACATTATCTATGTAGAAATATATGAAGAAATGCTGTGCTTCTATTCATCTCTGTTTCTTATTAATGTAACATTTGACATGTAATGGAATGTGTGAGTTGTGGTTGCACATTTGGTGGTGAAGGTCGCCAATGAACGTCATCTGGAATGAAGTAATGTCACTCAATTGATGTGTCAATCCATGATTTGCCGTGGTTCACTGTATATGAATTCATTTCAAGAAGTTCCTTTATTCTGGGCATGGAGATTCTGAATGTTTAAAATATTATGTTCTTTATTTGTTTGCACATTAACCAGCCCAGTACCAGGCTGCGATTCTGGCTTTTAATGAACACGGGCCTCAATGTGTGGGGCTTTAAGCCTAACTGCTCGATTTCCAGCTAGTATACCTGACTGGGAGAGACCTTTTATGCATTTCTCTTGGTTTTTTTTTTTTCCTGATAGTGAAAATTTAAAATTTGATATTTGGTTCCATCTTTTCTGATACATTGGTATAAAACCATGCATTTTGTTTTAGCTTTTATCTCAATTGGTTTAAGTTTGTTTTGTGGTACCTTCTCAAAATGTTTTAACTTGTTAACTTTGTATTTGGATATTCTATTTATTGCCTCCTCTTTTCCACCTCCTTATCCTTTTTGTTTTTTCAATAATTGTTTTAACTACAGGATGTTGCTGTTAAAATTCTCATGGAGCAAGATTTTCGTGCAGAACGCGTCAAGGAATTCTTGAGGGAGGTGAGGGTTGATGAAATGTAGCATGAGCTTTTGGCAGCAACCTTGGGTTTTGTTTTGATATGTATAGTTGTTGTTTTTGTTTATTAGGTTTCAATAATGAAACGTCTTCGGCATCCGAATATTGTTCTTTTCATGGGTGCTGTTACGCAGCCCCCATATTTGTCCATAGTGACTGAATATTTATCAAGGTTGTGGGTTTTCTCCCTAGCAACACCTCATTTGCTCTATTTTTTCTCTAAGTATGGAATGTACAGAGAAATATCATCATTTCTGATTTTTTGTTATGCATTTAAAAGGACTTTACCTTGTGGTTTGACTAAAATCTGTGGTTTGTCATGCAGAGGTAGTTTGTTTAGGCTCTTGTATAAGCCTGGTGCAACAGAGGTGTTAGATGAAAGACGTAGACTGAATATGGCTTATGATGTGGTATGATCTTTTGCTAACATGGTCACTGTCTTTCGTTCTATTTTAGCTTGCCAATGTGTTCGATCTTTTCTGTCAAAACTAATGAGGTCCCTTTCAAATTTACAGGCAAAAGGCATGAATTATCTCCATAAACGTAACCCTCCCATTGTCCAGAGAGATTTAAAATCTCCAAATCTTTTGGTGGACAGAAAGTATACAGTAAAGGTTAGACAGTTGACTCTAGATATGGCTTGCTAGAGACGGCCATTATGTTTATTTAATGGCTGTTTAACTGGGAAACATGCATTTAATCTCTTAGAATTAAACCTTTTGTGATTGTCAGTAGAGATTGTTCCGAAGCAAGACGATCAAAATAAGAAATTCGTACAAGAGTTCATTCGTTTCATGTGTACTAGTATGGATGTTGCAACATCCATACTAGTACACTCAACATCCTCAAGTTTTTTTTTTGGTTGAAAGTTAACATCCTTAAGTTTTGTTTCAGTGTAGTCAGTTTATTAGTGG
>JANZXR010000004.1:29588650-29617748 GCA_027575705.1 Erythroxylum echinodendron | reverse complement strand
CGTCGCATATAAATTTTTCTGATTTTTTTCTTTTCCTTTTGAATTTTAGACCTCTCTCTACTCTTTTGGTCGTAACTTTTTCTTCCGACCTCCAATTGACCTGATTTTTGAAGCGTTAGTTTTCTAAGACATTTTTATACCTCATTATGCATTTGAAAATTTTTAGATATTATTTTTGAAATCTATGAATTAAATCAAAATGAAAGAATCGGAGGTAGGTCAAATGAGTTTGTTTGTTTTGAGGTTTGACCTGGTGGGGAATTCCTTTCTTGTGGGACGCACGTCCAGATGTCACGTAGGATGTCGGGCATGTGACTCGCCAGGGTGGGGTTCCAGCAATTGATTTTAGCAATTGATTTGAAACTAAAATCTATGAGGAAATGTGTTGAATTTCATCACTCCCCCTCAAGTTAGAATGTGAATCTTATGAACACCCAACTTGCCGAGTAGTAGATGGAATGCTTCTTTACCAAAGGGTTTAGTAAATATGTCCGCCAATTAGTTTGTTAAAGATATGTACTTGGTTTGAAGAATACCAGATTGTATTTTCCCTCGATAAAGATATGTACTTGGTTTGAAGAATACCAGATTGTATTTTCTCTCGAACAAGGTGACATTCCAATTTAATATGCTTTGTTCGCTCATGAAAAACTGGATTAGCAGCAATGTGGAGTGCAACCTGATTATCACAATATAGGGTTACTGGCTAGGGATGATGAATGCCAAGGTCTTGTAACAGATACAACAACCATTGTAATTCACAAGAGGTCAAGGCCATTGCTCAGTATTTCTCTTCAGTTGAAAAGTAAGAAATAGTGGTTTGTTTATTTGTTTTCCATGATATTGGTGACTTCTCAAGGAAAACACAATAATCAGTGGTGGATCTCCTTGTCATTGAACAACTTGCCCAATCAAAATCGTGATAGGAAATCAAATGTAAAAGGTTGAAAGAAGAGGGTAATATGCCTTGACCAGGAGTAGCGTTCAGGTATCGTAGTAATCGTAGAGCTATATCCCAATGAGGTTTCCTTGGTTGGTGCATGAACTGAGGTAAAATGTTGACACTATATACAACGTCTAGACGAGTGATAGTTAAATAGATGAGACGACTAACCAATCTTCTATAAGGAGAGGGATCTTCAAGCAATAGACCGTCACTGTCGTTGAGTTTCGAATGTTATTCCATGGGAAAATTGGCAGTACGTGCCCTAACAGACCTGCATCTTCAAGAATATCCAAAGTGTATTTTCTTTGACTAAGATAAATACCTTTAGTATAGCGAGACACTTCAATTCCAAGGCAATATTTCAAAGCCCCTAAATCTTTGATGTGGAATTTAGTTTGGAGATAAGATTTCAAAGCTTTACTCAAGACATTGTCGTTGCCTATGATGATGATATCATCGACATAAACCAAAATGAAAATGATTGAACTTTGAATACGAGAAAATAATGAATAATCTACTTTAGATTGAGTGAAACCCACATCAAGCAAGGTATTGGAGAATTTTTGAAACCAATTCCTTAAAGCATGTTTTAAACCATAGAAGGATTTGTTGAACTTGTAGACCATGTTCTCCACTTGATGAGAAAAACCTAATGGAATTTTGATGTACACTTCATCTTTAAGATCACCATGTAGAAAGGCATTATGTACATCCAACTATTTCAAACGCCAGCCTTTGGTGGTGACAATAGCAAGCAAACATCTGATAGTAACAAGTTTAGCGATGGGACTGAATGGCTCATGATAATCAAGCCCCTCTCGTTGAGTGTAACCTTTTACAACAAGACGAGCTTTATGTCTTTCAATTTTGCCATCTAGATTAAATTTCACCTTATAAGCCCACTTGTAGCCAATGGGAAGCTTTCCTGGTAGAAGAGGAGTAATCCTCTAAGTATTATTGGATTCAAATTTTTGGATTTCCTTTTCCATTATGTCTTTCCATTGAGGAAGTTTCACTGCTTGAGAAAAAGTTTTAAGTTCTAGACTGGACTGAATAGAGGTCAAAAAGTCATGATGAGAACGAGAAATGCTTTGATAAGTAAGAAAATTAGCAAGAGGAAACTTTGCACTTGTAGGACCTGTCGTCGAAGACAGATTGACAGAGGAAGAAATGGTCAGACAAATAAAATATTTTAAGTGATATGGCATTTTTGTTGTTCTGTTTATCCGACGAGGAGGATTTATTTGTGGTAGGGTAGGTGAAGGATTTAGCTGAGGTAAATGGCTTAAGGGCTATAACTCAGGTATAGGAAAAGGAAGTACTAGATTGGAGTTTATGGAAGTGGATGGAAGATTATAGAAAGGAAAGACAGTTTCATAGAAACGAACATTTCGGATGCTATAAATTTTTTATGTCTCAAATCTTAAATACGATATCCTTTTTTCCCAAAAAGGTAACCAACAAATATTCCAAGTTTAGCTAGTGCATTAAATTTATTTTTAAGATGAATATTGTAAGCAAAGCATAAGTAGCTAAAAACACGTAGATGTTGAAAGTTTGCTTTGCATCAAAAAGAGTTTCATAAAGAGAATTTCCAGATAAAACTTTTGCAGGAACTCGATTAATAATATAAGCGACAATGAGTACGCATTCTCCCTAAAATTTTAATGGTAGTTTGGCTTGAAAACACAAGGCACGAGCAACCTCAAGTAAATGTCTATGCTTATGCTTCACTACACATTTTTCTTGTGGGTGCCTACACAATTATGTTCATTGACAATTCCTTGTTCTTGAAAAAAAGGCTTAAGTTCTTTTTGGTCAAAAAATTTAAGACCATTATCAATTCGAATTTTCATAACTTGTCTTTGAAACTGTATTTTCACAAGAGAAAAGAAAATCTTAAGGTATGCTTGGTTTTTGATTGTTGTTGATCAAATATACCTATAGTGCGTGAAAATCATTGACAATAGTTAGAAAATAATGAGCATTACTATGAGAAGCAATTGGAGAAGCATCCCAAATGTCGAGGTGGATTAACATAAAAGGTTGAGTTGAAGAAATAGTACTTAAAGGAAAACTAAGTCTAGTTTATTTTGTAGCTGGGAAAACATGACATAAACAATTATTAGAAAAAGCGACATCATAATTGTTTTTTGATAGTTGAAGTAGTCGAGATGGAGAAATATGTCCTAAGCACCAATGCCATAAATCAAAAGGGTTCTTACAAATGGAAGCAATGAAGGAAGCTTCTGGTTGGAAAATGTAAAGATCTCTTTGTTCTTTACCCGAGCCAACCTTCTTCTTTGTTGATAGGTCCTGCAAGTAACAAGAATCAGGGAAAAAATTGATTGAACAATTCAAAATTTTGTTAATTGGTTGGCAAATAAAAGATTATGACAAAATAGAGGCATATAAAAAACTTTATCAAGTGATATAAAATTGTTTAAGTATGAAGTTCCAGAATGTGTAAAATTGACTTGGACTCCATTTGGAAAAGTAACAGGTTGTGGGGAATTTAATTGATTAGAATTGAGCAGGATTTGTTTGAAACCATATGATCTGTATAAGCATTGTTTATGATCCATTTTTCTGAAAATAAAGAAGAGGTGGAGAAACAAGATATATATTTACCAGCAAAGTTTATTGTGGGTTGGGAGCTATCTGGAGAAATCAAATAGAGGATTTGGCATACTGATCAGGTGTGAAAGTAGGAACATTAGAATTTAAATCAATTAAATTGCTAATAAAATTGGGTTGTTGATGCTTAGACGGTCCCATAGTCTTGGCTGCAAGGGTAGGAGATTGCACAGATTGAGGTTTAGATTAAGTGCATTGAGGATGGTGGGTGCCACTTTTCATAGCAAGTTTGCCTTTTGGATAACCATATAGCTTATAGCAATTTTCAATGGTATGATTATCTCATTTATAATAAGAACAGAAAGCACCTTTGTTGTTTGATTGAGTGAGAATGGCTACCAGAGTAGTGGCTTCAACCATACGTTTAGTGGTGAAATGAAGTGATCGTGGTCGCTCTTCTTGAAGAAGCAAGCTATAAGCTTTGTTAACAGAGGGTAATGATTCCAATAGTAAGATCTAACTTCTAAGAGTAGAGTATGACTTATTAAGACCAACCAAGAATTACATGAGTCATTATTGTTGCTCAAAATAAAATTAGCTTTGGAGGCATTGCAAGAATATGGAGTAAGGTGAGAAAGAGTGGAAAGATCATCCTAGAGTGTCTTTAAGTCTGCTATAATAGACAATAATGGATGAAGAGCCCTGTTATTGTGTGGCAATCTCTCGGGTTAACTCAAAGATGCGTGGTGCATTAGTTGAGGAGAACGTTTCTTCCAAATCCTTCCATATTTCATAGGTTGAAGATCCGTGAAGGATGTTGCTGGCAATATCAAGGGGCATAGCATTTAAGAGCCATGAAACAACCATGTCATTAGCACGGTTCCAAGCTGGAAAAGAGGAGAATCCAGAGATGGTTGGGATATGGATCCATTGATGAAGGCAAGTTTGTTCTTAGCATTCAAGGTAATTTTAGTAGAGCGAGACCAACCATAATAGTTGTCATCAACCAACGGTTTGGAGTTTAAAATGGTGCTGGGATTATCAAAGTGATAAATAAAATATGGTGAATAGGCATATTGGTTAACGCCATGGAGATGAGTGTCTTGGGTGGAAAGGTTGGAAGAGCTGGTGGTAGGTGAAATATATTATACCGTGAATGAAAAGAAAAAAAAAAGGTAGGATCAAAACCACTTTGATACCATGATAAATTGGTAAGCTAAACAAAGAGAGTAGAATTTTCTAATGTATTATTCACTACAAGAGTATAAGTTTATATACAACTATAAAGAGACAATTAAGGAATAAGAATCAATCTAAATTGATTGCGAGATCTTGGGTGCTTGATTTCAGCAGCTAATTTGGAGCAAAAATCTGGGAGGAAATGTGTTGAATTTCATCAAAGTGTGAGGCATACATTTAACCCACTCTTACGCAAGGACTATAGTGAACACCAGATTCTCATAATCAAGCTTTTTGGGTTACTATTTGGATTCAAATTCCTATACAAAATCCATTGCTCGAATATCCTCCTTTTCTACTGATGAGTCTTAGCCATCTCCTTAGGCTTCATCCTTATTACTTTACCCTGTGATGATTCATGCTTTTAGACTAGGTATTGCTCATATTCTTTGGTCATTCTTGCAATTCACGCTTGTGTGTTAGGGATTATCATGCAATGAGTTTATTCATATGGTCAAGCTTTTTAGATGACTTCTCTTCTTAAATTCTTTGGACAACTTCCATCGCTCAGATATCCTCCTCCACTACCAGATGGAATCCTCATTACTTTAGGAATTTTGTTAAATTAAATCTTGGTGTATTAACTTTCAATGTCTTTTGGTATATTTGTATTTTACAAATAACAAAATATTAGCATTTCTTTAATTACAGACCCAAAAGACCTAATGATAAATGTTTCACGATTAGGGTCCTTATCTTTGAAAATATAGATTGAAGTGTAAGAGAAAAAAAAGATTTTGATAACAACTGAAAAAGTAAAAAAAAAACTCATATATCCTATGTTTCTTTTTTTTTTGTCAAAACTTTTTGCACTTTAAAATTTTTTATACCTAGAAAACACATATGACTATTTTTAAAAAAATAAACATCTATATCACAAAAGAATTATTAAAAGTTATCAAATCATATAAGTGATATGTATGAGTCGAATATCATTATCATCATTAATATTCAGTTGAAGTCCCGCTGAGATGTAAAGTCTGGAAAAGTTTGATGGTACACAATCTTATCTCTACCTAATAGAGAGGCTGCTTTCGAATATATTGAGGTGTAAAGTCTGAAAATGTTTGATAATACATAGCCTTATCTCCACCTAGTAGAAATAATGTTTCCGAATGTACTTATTATATTTGAATATAAAATTTTTAATATTGAATAGTAATTTATTTTAATAATAATTAATATTATAGTATTTAATATATAACGCTAATTTATTTACTAATAATTAATAATATATCAAGTATATCATATTTATTAATCTAATTAATTTGATTTATTTTTACTACCAATCAATAAAATTGAAAATATATTGTCATTTTGTTGATTTATCACATTTACATACCATTATTTATATTTATTAATATTAGTAATTATTCAGTAGTGAAAATAAGTTGCTGAGATAAGAAAAGTCAATTAGCATTAGCACTAAGTCTAATAGACTAATATAAAAAGAAAAATTATTCAATATTAACACTACACTTAGTATATTGTTAAGACATAAAATAATAACTAATACAATAATTACAGACTAATATAAAATTAAAATTTTAATTAACTTTGGCACTAAGTACAACAAGTCGATATAACAAGAAAAATTAAATTAATATTGATTTATGAATCATAAAAACTATAAAGATCAAAATGAACTTTTCATCTTTTAGAAAGTCCAGGATACCCTTTTAAAAGTACCAAAAAAAAAAAGAAATTAAAAAGAAGAAAGGAAGTGCTCACCTGCGTGATCTACGTTGTCTTCAACCACCGGACAAGATCTTTCTGACAAAGACTTGCACTAAAATGTGATTGGTCAGTTGCCTTAGCTTCGCACCAAGTATACACTATACAGACCATCCTTTTTACAAAATGTTTAACAGTAAACGACCTATCCGTCTAGCCCAATCATAAAACAGAAAAATTAAGATATTTTTACCACTGTCGGCCCACCTGTCTCCTAAACAACACAACCATACGGTGTTAAAAGACTTAACCCATCTTTAAGATAATTAATACTTTTAAATATATGAAAACAACCAGCTACGTGTACTCTCTTGATCAACTCATGCACTTGCAGTGACTGAAAGTAACAGGAAAGGCGGCCCAAACCTTCACCGCCTCTCTTCAGATTTTTATCAAACAGTTTATCAGCAAACAAGCAGCTACGTGTCCTCTCTTCATCAACTCATGCGCTTGCAGTGACTCAATTGACAAGCAAAAGTGGCCCAAACCTTCACCGCCTCTTTTAAGATTTTTATCAAACAGTTTATCGGCGAAAAACATCGGCCGCGCTTATAAATCAATTCAAGCGTTTAAATTTGACGGAACCATTGTTAAATTGAACACCTTCATTATTGTCGCAAATCGTGCTCTAATGACCACACAAGACGTTGGCAAGAACCTGAAATCACCCAATAAACATTCTGCTTCTTGGTCTTCTGAACCAGAAACGATGCCACAGCTAAGTGATGATTGTCAATTCCCAACTGAGTCTTCGTTGATGGAGGAGATGAGCTTCCCTGCTTCTCCTTTCATGGAGTTTGAGGCGTTCTCTGCTTTGAATCCATCATTATTTGAATTCAGGGCAAACCCAGTACCGGAAAGAGTTGTGAAAAGTGAAGAAATGGAGGAAGATCGCAGCATTGGAGTGCCTCAGCCTCTTGAGTGTTTGCAAGGGATTCCAATCCCTCCGTTTATCTCTAAAACTTTTGATTTGGTCGATGATCGGAATTTGGACCCCATAATTTCTTGGGGTGCCAATGGAGAAAGGTTTGTGGTCTGGGACCCCGTGGCATTCTCCAGGAGTGTGCTCCCTCGCTATTTCAAGCACAACAATTTCTCCAGTTTTGTTCGTCAACTTAATACTTATGTGGGTATTTTAGTGTCATGATAGCCATCATCGGACTGTTGTGCTCTTTCCTTGATCCATGTTGTTCCGTGTATTGTTTTTGGCTTTTGTATGTACTATTTTGAGTTTTCTCTGACGACGCTTTTATTGTAATCGGATTAGGCAATGATCAATCTTGTATCCTGAAAGTCATTATGGATGTAGATATTTGAACTAAGTGCTGGGTGTTTCCTTTGTAGATGTTACGTTGTACAGGATCGCGTAATAAAGGGGATAATAGAGAGAAATTGATGTGTGAATGTGTTTGTTATTCGTACAGGTTTACTTTAAGATTTTGCAGTCTCAATGAGTTTTGTGAAAACTGACTTACGTAATTGATGCACTGTTCATGTAAAGCGATGTTCATTATTGTAACGGGATTTACCACCACTGAAGCTAATGAGTTCTTGAGAAGCCTCAGGTGTATTAGGTTTATATACTGGACTTTTTAAGAAGATGATAAAGAAGTCTATATTCGGCTGATATTATAACTGAGTTTTGATCTTCATACCGGAAAAAATGATATCCTTCCCCTCAGTGAATTATAACGAGGAGTTGTTTATTTTCTTGATAACATTGTTACTGTTTTCCTGATGCTGCTATGGCTTTGCTTTTCTTTTAAGCGTGAATAGTCCAGATGAGCGGTGGATTGCAAGTAAAATTTCAGGCTCTAGTAGAGTACATACGATTGCAGTATGTCTATTTGTTATATCTGACGCCTTTCTTTGTGATATAGAATCCACTTTTTTGTGTTTTACAGATGATGTTGAAGTTGCAACTCGGCTCTTTCTATTTTTTAAACAAAAAAACAAAACAGCTCTTTCTATGCATTAGACTCAACTATTTCAAACTCTCTCACGAGAACCACATCTTCATTTCATTTCAAACTTCAGTTTTTTCCCCATTAATTGTTGAAACACTCTTGTTCTGTATTCAGGGATTTCGAAAAGTCAATGCAGACAGGTGGGAATTTGCTAATGAAGCCTTCAGACGGGGTGAGAGGCATCTGTTAAGAAACATACAGAGGCGCAAGACACCACGCTCGAAGCAGATTGGGATCTATACCGGGTCCTACTCTGAATCAGGAAGTGCTGGACTAGAAATTGAAGTGGATAGATTGAGGAAGGACCGGAGTATAATGATGAATGAGGTTGCAGAACTGCAAAAGCAGCAATGTGGAACAGTTCATCACATGGAAGCTGTAAGTCAAAGGCTTCAGGAAACAGAGCAAAAGCTGAAGCAAATGATTTCTTTCTTGGAGAAGTTGTTTCAGAATCCGCAGTTCTTAGCTCTCCTTAAGAACAGAAAGGAACAGGGAGAAATTCGTTCATCAAAAATGAAAAAGAAATTTGTTAGGCACCATATAAGTGAACCAGATCAATCCAAGTTATGTATGGAAGGCCAAATTGCGAAGTACAAACATGACTGGACAGATCTAAAATTACCTACTGCACCCCCAACTACAAACCCAATTCCTATTGAACAACCTGATTACACTTCAGATGGTATCATAGAAATGGGTCTAAATGTAGAACACTTGCCATTTCCAATAGAGAATGTTGTGTCACGGGAATATGCTATATCAGATGAATCAGCACTGTCACAAGGATTTGCTAAAATCCCAGAGCAGGCAGGAGATGGGGTATCAACCTCAATAAGCAAGGACGTTTTGATTAGCCCGGAACAGGATGTTGTTCCTGAATGTTTTGTCTCTTTTCCCGAGGATTTGACATTGCAGAAGAATATTTTGGAGTGCCCATCACCTGGGATTGAAAGTATATTTAAACAAGACGATGGATGGATTGCTGGGTTCGAGACGTGCTGAAATGCCTAGTTCCAGCTGTGAGGTATGGGGTAATACTGTCGATTACAATACGCCAAAATTTGCCCAACAGGATGCTTCTCCGATAGGTTGGATGTAGGTTCTTTACGTTTTTCAAGCTTTGACATAAAGCTAATTGAGGAACGACCTATTCGTCTGCCTGAGTCATTACGTCCAACCAGAAAATGATATATCAGAGAACGCATATCCATAGGCTTCATTTCATCTACATAAGCACTTACGTCCATTCGGATTTTAGCTACTTTTAAGTCAGCAATTTCTATTGACTGTTTTATTACAGGTATCAGTTAATGGATCACCAGATTTCTTTTGTTAAGTCTCCTATTCTGTTCCTTGTAACATCCGGTTACCTTCATTTAATTGCTAATTCTTTTGTCCCCATTTCCTTTCGTTGAGTTAAAGAAGAATCGTACTATTTGTCAATTGGCTGTATGTATTGATGGAGGCACAGGCGTAACATTGCCTGCGTTCTTGTACTGTTTGTCTATCCGCATGGATATTTAAAATGCAGGACTAGTATCCTCAAAGCAAGCTGTGGTTTCATGAAGCTGAAATTTAGTTATTTGTTTAAGCATAATCTAATACAGCAAACACACGTAAGAGAGGGTGAATCATGTGTAAAAAATTTGCAAGGTATTTTAAAAGTTTAAAATCTTCCTTAAACAAAATGGGTTGATAAATAGAAAAGTCCAATTAAATTTTGAAAGAAACCTGTTAATGTTTAAAAAGAAAGGATCATGTTAGTTATTTAAAATACAAAAGAAGTCTATTAGTTAAAAGGATCTTATTCGTGCTCAAAAAGAAAGTAGACTGACAATCGATAGGAGTCCGTTAGAGCTCAAATAGAAATAAGCCTATTAATTGATAAGAGTGTTGATGCTTAAAGCGAAAAGAATCTGTAGCTTTATAGAAACTAAATGAGTCTATTGAAAAACTAAAAGAGCTTCTTGAAAACACAAACTTATACCATAAAATTTAAAAGTTAGGAAGAGAGAAAGAATGACACAATAGATTTATACTGGTTCGACTAATAACCAAGTTTACGTCCAGTCCCTAAGTATTTAACTTGAGTATTTCACTATAAGCATCTAAGTATTAAATTTGACGAGCTTCTGTAAGCTCATAAGTACATATTTTTCAAGATTCTCTAACCTTTCACACTCGAAGTATATAACAAGTTTTTAAAAACTCACAAAAAATAAAGTGTAAAATCAAAAGTAAGTTTTCAAATAACAATTTCTCTCTTGATAGAGTGATTTTACTTTCTAAGGCATAATAAGAATGATATGACTCTCAAGATTATAGATGTCGCTCAAATGGTTTGAAAGTCTGTGTATGTTTGTTACTTCACAAGTGTTGTTGCTCTTCTTTAATAGTCAATTTCTTCAACTAGTCGTTGCTTCATCTTAATTCTGAGTTTACTTTAGATTTCAATATCATCTTTGTTGGAACAAAAATTTTCAGAGCTAATTGTTTGAAAAGGTAAGATCTTTCTGAATGTCAATAAGAAAAGTTTACTAAGAAGGTTCCTACAAGAAAGGAAGTAATTTTTCTATTATTTTATTTCCTTAAAAAAAATACTAATTTGAATTCTGAACTATTATATAGTTATCATCAAAATCGTTAAGTATAAACCTTGAGCTAATAACCTCTTCCTTTTTTATGATGACAAGTAATAATAGATATATTTTTCAAAATTCAAAGAGATAATAGATGATTTCGAAAGATATCTGTAACTTTTATGTTCAGACATAATTAAAAAGAGTTTGTATCTTAAGAATGGAACTTATTGTTTATATATCACAGATTTTCACCAGTTCAACAGTATAATCAATCACATATATAATCGAGACAGCATTGAGAAATATGCATTGAGCATCATCATATATATAGAAATATTCAAAAAATATATCAACATAAACTCTCCCCCTTTGTCATTATCAAAAATGATAAAAGAGTATAGGGAGGAAGTGAAATAAAACATAATGAAATATGATGGAAAAGCTTTTAAAAAATTCAATTGACACAGTCAGTGAAGAATTTTCCTAAGGAGAATTTGCAAATCCAGGAATTGGTTTTAGAGGCTGTCAATTTGTTCATGCATTTGATCCTGATTAGAACGAATGTCCCTCAGTTGTTGCAAGATCAGGTCATTTGTGCTTTGGAGAGATACCTGTAGCTCTTTATGACTTCTTTTCAATCCACACGTTGTCCTTCATCTGGTAATCAAATTGGTAAGGAATGGAAGAATGAAACTTAGTTGGTTCATACCAATTCAAGTTATCAAATGACACTCCAAAATATGCAAAAATCTTAGTCAACAACATTCCATAAGGTAGACCACCAATTATGTTCTTGTGACTTCCCTTGTCTACCATTAAATATGTCAATAATAGCCCAACCTGCCCGACCCGGTTCAGCCTATCTGACCGACCATGGATGGGCTACGGGTCGACTATGGTCGTTTTGAATTTTTTTCTTTAAAAAATAAATAACGACTTGGCCTGTCATAACTCGGGCCACGGGCTGGGCTGCGAGTACCTATCTACCATGAACTTTAGGATAATTGTCGGGAGATTCATCTTATTTCCCTTTAACAAATTGTAAACCATATACGTGTCTAGGAGACTATGCCTTTTTACTAAACTACTCCTTGGAGAAATAGAGGTAGCCGAAATGGATGCAATGCATCTTAGAAGAAGGTCCAAGTATCGGCACCAAGGTCTCCCTTCGTGGGCGTTTCAGTATTCATACAAATGAAGTTCACTACTTCTCCCAAATCAATGTCAGCAATGTCCCATTTATGACAAGGAAGGTCTACCCTACCTTCAGGAGTTACACTCAGAATGTTTCATAAGATTTACTCTGTAAGCATAATCTGGCAATCACATACCCTAAAGGTGACTGCCAGCTTCCCATCAATTTCTTCCTTTCTTATATGTGTGTAAAAATATTTGACCAGTTCATCACACACAGTATCATCCAAGCTTAAGAAATTCTCCCAACCAAATAGGGAGTGATGGGAATACCTTTATCATCGAATAGATGAGGAGGCAAGATACATCCAGCTACGACCTTTCTCTTTTTTTAGCGCATCTTGTATCTTGCTTTAGCCTCTATTGACTGGAATAACTTCACTGGTATTGAGGACTCCGCTTATGAAGGATGGTTAGTTTCTTCAATTTTTTTCTTTTCATCTTAGGGATTTCTTCAAATAAAGCCTCTTCGAGGAATAGCTCATTCCTTATAATGACATCCTTAATATTTTCTTCGACCAAAGACTCTTTGCCTTTTCTTATTTCTTCCCTTTTTCTTTTCTTTTCTTTTCTTTGATCTTCTTTTTCTTTTTCTTCTACCTCGATAGTTCCTTTTTGTGGAGCTTGTTTTGTAACATTTCCTGTGGTCCGTAGTCTGCTTTCCAACCGAGAGGGTTTTTCATTTGAACCATCGTTATTTATTACCCAATGCACTTCGAGCACTTTCTTCTCTTTGGGACCAGGTTTAAGATTTGCAGAAGTTTTTGGAGTAGGAATGGGTAAGGAGAGAATAAATATATGAAATTTCACATTTTTTAGTAACTCCCCCTCACTGAAAGCCTTTTCTTTTTCTTCACTTTCATCTTTCTTTTCTGTTTTCTTCTTCTGAGTCAGAAGCATATTGTTTTTCGATTGTTTCTTCTTTGTCATATGAAGAGGTATCAGGATAATCTATCAACAACATAACAACAATCTTCCTTTTCCTCTCTTCTAGGGTCTCCTAACTGGGGTATTTTTGAAGTTTGGAGCTTTGAGGAAACAAAAACAAGTTTTGTAGTAGTGTCCAGAAAAACCTATTATGGTAGACAAAGATGAGGAATCAAAAGCAAAGGTTTGTTCATGATGAGGTGTTTCGTCATGGCTAGAAGTTGAAGCTAAAATTTCCTTCTGTCCTTTTGATTTTGTTCTTGCCATTGTAGATGAGCTTTGTGAAGTTTAAGAGAGAAAACAAGAGGCAATAAGAATATAGAGAGAATAAGTGGCGCATATGAGAATGAAAAAGATGAGAAGACGAGAGAAGTTTGTTTAGGGTGTCCTAAGTGATTTATGAGTCTTGATCTCATGAGAGGATGAGTAGATGTACAGGCCAGAAGAGGAAACGTAATCAGTTGCGTATTTTCTAACAGACGTGTACGTAGAATTGTCAGACTGCGCGCGCGTTTATGAAAAGGCTGAAACCACTCCATGAATGATTTTATTTTATGACACGTGTCACTTAGAATGTCAACCCGAGAAAACCTTCTAATCTAGAAAAAGCCTACTAACCTAAGAGGAGGCTTCTAAACTCTAAAGAGCTTACTAAACTACGAGAGGTTTTAAGGAATCATAATAGAAGGAGCCTAGTAAATGAAATGCAAAGATAAGTAGAATAGAATATTCATATAGAAATAATACCAGAGAGTTTCCACATACCAAGTCGTTTTTTAACACGCAAAATCTATCTTCAGAGAGTGACTTGATGAGAATCTTAGCTACTTGATTTTCAATATTAACATGGAAAAGATCAATGATTTCTTCTAAAAACATGATCTCTAAGAAAAGGATGTTTGATTTCTATATACTTAGTCCCAGAATGTTGCGTATGATTTTTAGAAAGATTTATAACACTATTATTATCACATAATATAGGAATACGAGAAAAGTTTAGAGAAATTTTATGTAGTTGATGCTTCATCCATAAGATTTGAGCACAACAGCTAGCAGCTGCTATGTATTATACTTCAGTCATTGAAAGCGTTGTTCAATTTTGCTTCTTGCAGAACCAAGATACTAGACATCCTCCAAGAAATTGACAGTGGCCATTTGTGCTTTTTCAATCGACTTTATTACCTGCATAATCTGCATCATAATAGCCCACTATGTCAAATGACTCAGTTTTTGGATACCATAGCCTAAATTATATAGTTCCGTGGAGATATCGAAAGATTCTTTTAACTGTTTAAAGGTAGCTTTCTTTTGGATTTGATTAAAAGCGTGCATAAAGACACACACTAAGCATAATGTCCAATCTTAAGCTTGTAAGATATAGTAGTTATCCAATCATTCCTCTGTACTTTATCTCAACCATAGCTTTGCCTTCTTTGTCTTTATCAATTTTAGCTCCAGTGTACATGGGAGTATCCATCGGTTTGGCATTCTTAAAATGATATTTCTTGATAAGTTCCTTTTTGTACTTGTCTTGGCTAATGAAGATTCATTTTTCTATTTATCTTATTTATAATCCTAGAAAGAATGATAACTCTCCCATCATGCTCATTTCAAACTCCCCTTACATTAATGCTGAGAATTTTGCATAGAAGGATGGATTAGTAGTACCAAATATTATGTCATCAACATATATTTGCACTATGATTAAATCATTGTCATTTCTCTTAATAAATAAGGTTTTATCTACCTTTCCTCTTTCAAAGTTATTCTCAAACAGAAAGTTACTTAATCTCTCATACTATGCTCGAGAAGCCTACTTTAAACTATACAAATCTTTGGTTAACTTCATCATGTAATCAGGATGGTTTTCATTTTCAAAACCTGAGGGTTGCTTAACAAATACTTCCTCGTTAATGTAACCATTTAAGAATGCACTTTTAACATATATTTGGAACAACTTGAAGTTTTTATAACATGTAAAGGAAATTAAAATTCTAATCAATTCCAATCTAGCAATAGGTGCATAAGTTTTATCAAAATCAATACCTTCCTGTTGATTGTAACCTTGAGTTACAAATCTAATTTTGTTTCTTACCACCTTATGATTTTCGTCAAAGTTGTTTCGAAATACCCACCGAGTTCCAATAATTGACTTTTCTTTAGAACGAGGTATTAGATTCTAGACTTTGTTTTTGTCAAATTGATTCAGTTCATCTTTTATAACGGAAACCCAATTTTCATCAGGAAGTACCTCTTCAATGGTCTTTGGTTCTATTTGTGAGATGAGAGGAACAAAGTTGTTCATGAATGATGATCTTATTTTTAGACTTTTAGAGGGATCTCCCAGAATATATTAATGTGTATCAAGACCTTTCCATTTTCTTGGTGTTTTTTATTGCATAGGCTCTTGTTGAGATGAAGGAGCCTGCTTTGTTCTAGCTGTAGAGGGGCCTTCTTGATTTTGTAATTCTGAAGGTATTATAGGTGTAGTTTGATTCTTCGATATATTTTTAGGTACCAATGGATGCTCTTCATCATCTAAGTCAATTGCTTTTGTCGAAGGTAGTGCTTCATTAAATACCACATGTATCGATTCTTCTATCTTCTTTGTTTTTTTATTACATACTCTGAATCCTTTACTAGCGGTACTATAGCTCAAAAAAATAACTTCTTCTGATCTCGCATCGAACTTTCCAAAGTTGTCTTTTCTATTATTTAGAATGAAACGCTTGAAGCCAAATGCTTGAAAGTAAGCAACATTTGGTTTTCTTCCTTTCCATTGCTTATAGAGGGTCTTTTTCAGAATAGGTCTTATGAGACACCTATTGAATATATAAAAAGCGGTTGACACGACTTCTACCTAGTAACCACGAGATAGGCCACTTTCACATAGTATTGTTCTAGCCATATCTACGAGAGTCATGTTCTTTCTCTCAACAACTCCATTTTGCTGAGGAGTCTTTGGGCATAAGAAGTTGTGAGTTATACCATTTTCATTGCAGAAGTCTTCAAATTTTTTGTTATCAAATTCTCCTCCATGATCGCTTCGAATCAAAGTAATGTAATACCTTTTTTCAGTCTGAGCTTTCCTGCAAAAATTCTCAAAGACTTCAAAAATATCATCTTTATTTGATAGAAAATAAACCTATATAAATATGGAAAAGTCATCTACTATAACAAAACTGTAATATTTGCCACCAAAACTTTTGAGTCCTAGTAAGACCAAAAAAATCCATGTGCATGAGTTCGAGTGGCTGGTTAGTAGTCACAATATTTTTAGGAGGGAAGCTGCTTCTGATTTTTTCCTTTTAAACAAGCTTCACCAACTTAATTGTTCTCAAATTTCAAATTTGACAGTTCTCTTACTAACTCATTTTTGGATAATTTTGATAAAATTCTCATGCTAGCATGTACAAATCTTCTGTTCCAGATAAGTGAATCCTTTTCTATTGAGACAAAACATTTGTCAGTTTTAGAAGATATATCTTCCAATTGAGCACAGTATATGTTCTGGTTTCTAGGACCAACAAATACAATATTATTATTAAGATTGTCAATTACTTCATAATGTGATGCATAGAAAGTAACTCTCTAACCTTTATCATATAATTGACTTACGCTAAGTAAGTTATGTTTCAATCCATTAACAAAAAGAACATTATCAATAGAAGCAGAGTTAGAATCACGGATTTTACCAATTCTGGTAATCTTTTCCTTGTTTTTACCGGTAATGACAACATTAGCTTCGTCTTTCCTTTTAATATAGTTGAAATGTAATATTTCACCTATCATATGTCTCGAACAACCGTTAACAATTATCCACTGATTTTCTTTTGTCTCCATTTTGAAGCATATTTACAAAGTATATTATCTCATTTTAGGTACCCAAATCTTTCTGGGTCCTTTCACGTTAGTAGTTTGACCTTTCGGTTTCCAAACATACATTTGAGATAGTTTTTTCATTTTCTGAAAGTAACAAGACTGACTAATATGACCATGTCTACCAAAATGATCGCACAAAACAAATGAATGATAATTGTTCTGATTTTTGCCACTTACCAGGTTCCTGCTGTTTTCACTATAGCTACTGTTAGATTTAACAAAGAAGTTTTTGTATAGCCTGATATTGTTTTTTTTCATTATATCCTATTCCAGCCTTATCAAGAACACATTTACCACTCCTATGTAATGCATCAAGATTGTTTCTTCCACTAACAAAATTAGCAAGATCTTTTTCAAGAGAAACAATTTTCTTAGTATATTTTTCTTTTTCAAGTTTTAAAGCAGTAACTTTCTCTTCTAATTGTTTTATCTTAATAGAGTCATTTTCAAGTATTGAGTTTTTTGACTAAATTATTTTTTGTTCCAAGCATTCTTTTTCAGAAACTATTTGTTTATTATCATTTTCAAGAGAGGTGAATTTAGACAACAAATCTTTGTTTTTTGATTATAATAATTTAATCTTATTCGTTAGATTCATCATTATTTAACTTCTCAACCTTTTTGAAATACTACACTGTTAATTTTTTGTACTGATCATATAAGTCATGATATGCATCTCTCAATTCATTAATTTCAATATCAGAGCCAAAATAATATACCTCATTATCTCCTAATTCAGCTATAAAGCAAACGTAGTTGACTTCCTCAAGCTCTTCTTCTTCAAAGTTATCAAAATCCTCATCTGACCAAGCTGCAATCATAGCTTGCTTTTTGGATTTTTTATTTTCTGTTTTTCCCTTTTGAAAAAGAGGATATTCTGGTCTTGTGTGTCCAAGCTTCTTACAGTGATAGCATATGATTTGATTATTTTGTATATTGCAATTGTCGTTGTTACCTTTTGATAGGAACCTATTGTTTCCAATTTTCTTATTTCCTTCTTTTTTTTATGAGCTTCTTTTTGTAGAAGCAAGCATATTTTCTAAACATGAAGTTAAATTCGTCATCTTCATCTATTTGCAACTCAATATCACTTTCACATCATTTGTTGGATTTGATTCGTCAACTGCTTTTAGTGTCATTCCTCTTCTATATGAGGATCATTCATCTTTCCTAAGCTCGGCTTCATGAATCATTAAGTTTTCTTGTAATCAGTCAAGTGAGATTGTATCGAGATCTTTTGTGATTTACAGAGCTGTCACTTTAGGTCTCCATTCTTTTAGTAATAATCTTATAATTTTTGTAACCAACTCATCATTTAGATATATCTTGCCCAAGTTTTTCAAGGCAATGATGATGTTGAAATGTCTAAAGAATTCATCTATTATTTCTCCCTATTTAATGCAAATAGTCCCATATTGCTGCACTAAAAGACTTATTCTATGTTTCTTTACCTCATTCTTTCCTCCAAAAGTAATTTGAAGCTTATTCCACATTTCTTTTGTTGTAGAATATTAGGATATCTTTTTGTACTCTTCTGGAGATAGTGCATATATCAGATGATGTCTTTCTTTGGCATTCAGCTGTGCATTTCTTCTATTGGCATTAGTCCACACTTCTATGTTGTCAGTAGCAGGAGGTGTAGCTCCAGCTTTGATAGCTTGCCAGATTTTGATATCCACTAATTGAAGATTGATGGTCATTATCTCTTTCTAATAGGAGTAGTTGTTTCCATTGAAGTAAGGAGGCTTTAAGATGGATTTTCCTTTAAGGCTTCTTAAGTTGTTTGCCATGATCTATCACATGTTATAAAACATAATAAATTTGAAACATTGCTTTGATACTAAATGATAAAGCAAACACATGCAAGAGGGGGGGTAAATTGAGTGTAAAAAATTTCCAAGGTATTTTAAATCTTTAAAATCCTTCTTAAACAAAATGGGTTAATAAATGGAAAGGTCCTACTAAACTTAGAAAGGAACCTGTTAACATTTAAAAAGAAAGGATCTTGTTAGTTATTTAAAATACAAAAGAAGTTTATTAATTGAAAGGATCTTATTCGTGCAAAAAAATAAAGGGGCCTGTCAATCGATATAAGCCTGCTAGAGCTCAGATAGAAATAAGCTTGTTAATTGATAGGAGCTTGTTAACACTTAAAGATAAAATAACCTCTTGCTTTATAGAAATAGAAAGAGCCTATTGAAAAACTGAAAGAGCCTCTTGAAAACACAAACTTATAACATGAAAATTTAAAAGTTAGGAAAAGAGAAAGAATGACATAGTATATTTATACTAGTTTGGCTAACAATATCTAACTTGAATATTTCATTATAAGAATCTAAATGTTAAATTTGAAGAGCCTCTCCAAGCTCACAAGTATATATTTTCAAGATTCTCTAACCTTCCACACTCGAAGTGTATAACAAACTTCTAAAAGCTCATAAAAATAAAATATAAAATCAAAAGTAAGTTCTCAAATAACAATTTCTCTCTTGATAGAGTGATTTCACTTTCTAAGGCACAATAAGAATGATATGACTCTCAAGAATATAGATGTTGCTCAAATGTTTTGAAAGTATGTGTATGTTCATTATTTCACAATTGTTATTGCTCTTCTTTAAACAGTCAATTTCTTCAACTAGTCATTGCTTCATCTTAATTCTGAGTTGACTTTGAATTTTCAATATCATCTCTGCTGGAACAAAATTTTTGGAGCTAATTGTTCGTAAAAGTAAGATTCTCTTAGATATTAATAAGGAAAGTTTTCTAAGAAGGTTCTTGCAATAAAGGAAGTCATTTTCCTATGATTTTAATTCTTTTAAAAAAATGTCGTTATCTATACAAAAAATAAATTTAATTTGAATTTTAAAATATTATATAGTTATCATCAAAATTGTTAAATATAAACTTTGAGTTAACATAATCTATACTTTTCCCAGCCTGAGTTGAAAAGTAAAATACCAAGAGCACTTAGGAGCTAAATAACTTTAAAAAATCTGCTTTTCTCATCTCCTTAATTCTTCCTTTTTAGTTTAGTTGTCAGAGATTTTCGGCATACTATAGCAGCAAATGTATACAACTTCCTAGCCTAAAAGTATTAATTTCATCAATTTAACCTATCCAGGTCTCAACAAAGCAAAACACCTTTTACTAATAGGCATTGTATCTAACCCCACTATAATCTCATAAAGAAACTAGATTATGTGCTAATTCACTATATGAATTCTTAATACTTGATGTTAACTAGCAAAAAAGAAAAACAAATTTTCTTTTATATACATATTTGATTAATCCACCGATTTGAATAGAAATACCTTAAAAATATGAAAAGAAAAATTACCTTTTTGTTCTCGACAAATCTCTCGAATATTACTTGTAAATTAAAGATAATATCTAATGTTTTAAAAACTAGACTAGACATCGAACCGATCAAAGGAAATATTTAAAGTTTAAAGGTTTAACCGGTATTAATTGCTATAAAACTGGTATATAATAAATAAGAAGTAAAATTATAAGAGTAATTTGTTTTCATTTATGAAGTGGTTTGAATGGTAAAGTATGCCTAAATATCAAATTTAGTATTTAATTATAACATATTAAATTTAATACCAGTGTCAAATGCTAGTAAATTTAGCAGCAAAAATTGATACCAAAAGTTTTTGTGTCGTATTTTATTCAAATACTGGGTTGTATAAAAATTTTAGGTTGTACCAATCGATTCATCAAAATATAAAAAAATATCGAGTTAAATCTAATATTGACTAATTTTTGTAATGTAATATGTCAATTATGTTTAGTAAATTAAATCTCGTAGTCAATTAGTCTGGTTCAAGTTAACTGAGAACCAATCAAGTTTAAACTTGGATAACATACTTAAAATTTGGTTCGAATGAACCAAATCTCTGCTTAAAAAATATATTATTTTAGTTTAATTTTTGCAAAAGAATATTATTTGGATTTAATTTTCTAAAACAACATCATTTTAATCTATACATTTAAAAAATTCAAGAGAAAAATCATTTTATTTTAAGATATAAAATCAATCGATATTATTTTAAACTTTAGCTCATTCCAAAATAATGTAATTTTAATTTTATTTCTTAAGTCAAATTTAACTATTTATTACGGAATTTATTGTCAATCCCTATTATATACATTATCAAGCCTAATATCATAATCAAAGTGAGCACCAATTCCATTACAGTATTCGCAATATTGTTGAAGTTCTTTTTATGATGTTAAAGCATATTCTACAAATGATAGGTCGTTTGGTAGCAAAAACACATACTCATCAAAGAACAAACAACAACAGTAGAACGTAAGAAGATCAAACAAACACACAAACTAAAATAGCTTTGGTTTTTTGAAATTTTCGCTCAAATGGACACAAATTGTTGGAACTAAAGAGGAAATTCAAGTTTGTGCAGCTAGCAAAATTGAGTATCCAATTATCAGAACTAAACATTGTAGAGTTAGTATAAAAGTTTCAAAAGCTTCACATCATCGATTTCGACCTACTCCACTATCTTCTGTAACTTTGAGAAAGAGATAAACAAGAGAAGCAGTAATTTCAAGAAAGAATGAAAGATTTAAACTGAAACAAGTATAATAGACCCTTACATGGCTCGATTTCTGCATCTATGGGTTACCCACAGTATCCACTCAAGAAGAGTCTAGTAGCTGCCTAAGGAGAGTCAATAGGGCTCGATTTCTACATCTATGAGTTACCCACTATTATCATATTTACTTACATGCATCTATGGAAGTGATGAGATCCACGAAGAGAAAACGATGAAGAGCAAAGAGAAAGACGATGAAGAACAAAGAATAAAGGCCAAGAGCTTTTTAATTTTTGATTTCTAAAATATGAAGTTTAGGTATATAGATTGATAGATTCATTGATAAACCTGTCGATTTTTATATGTAGAGGATATTAAATGAAATTGAAATAGATAACTAGTTGGTTTGTACTATTTCAAATCGAACTGGTCGATTCGGTTTGGTTTTTAAAATATTGATAATAATAAACAATATTTTATTATTATTTATTGTATAGAAATAATATAGAATAAAAAAGTTTCTTACTAAATGTTGTAGAAATTGTTAATAGGTTAAAACCTATTTTTATTGATATAAGGAAGAAATGTTTTATGGAAAAATGGAAAGGTTGTGAAAGTAATTTTTTTTTGAAAAATAGTGAAAGAGATTATTGTTAGTTGGTAAAGAATAATGTGAACATTGTGTAAATTACCAAGAAAATAATACAAGATTGTTGAGGATAAAGAACATGGTTGTTATCATGTTTATAGTTGCTTTGCTAAAAGGATACAAGCATGAAGAATTTTTAATGAAGAACTGGCATTTATCCTCTTTTGTATTAGTTTATAACAGAAAATTTCAAATTTAAGAAAAACTATATTTTTTGAAAAATTAGACGTGTATCATCTACATGTTCTAAATATTAGTAACAATGTTCAAAATTATGTTTTCATATTGTTGATAGCCTAAAAAATCCATCTTATTTAGCTAAAAAGTTAAGAGGCTCAAATATTAGAAGTCCTTAAAGTTGTTTGACTAGAGCATTCATAAACATGAGAATCAGTTAAGAAGTTCAGAATTCAAGAAGTCTATACAGTTAATATATAATTGACATATCTTTTTAAACATAATAGTGCATTGAGAATGTTAGTTAAGACATGACCAAAATAGGAAGTGATTTGAAAGTTGAACAGTTACAGGAAAACTAGTTGAGGCTTTTGAAGTTGGGAGAATAGTTACGATAAGCAATCTTCTTGTAACAAAGCAGTTATAAGAAAACTACTTAAGGCAATTCAAGTTCAGAGGATTATATAAATTCATAACAACACAAAATGAAACAATCTCTAGATATGCTAACACACAAGAAAACAATCAAATTACCCTAAAAAACATTGTTATTATTTTTCAATTTTCTTTACGTTGTGCGTTTATGCTTATTATCTCAAATTCTCTTTTGTATCTTGTACTTCCTTTTTTCTGAATCAAATTGTTTCTTTAGTTCAAACCTTATTCAAATACTTTTTAGCATTTTGATAGCTTAGAATTTCAGTTTCTATGAATATGGACAATTAACCATTGAGCACATTACTATACTTATCATTCAATGTGGAGAATTGACTAATTGTGAAATTTTTAATAATTTTAAGCTTAAGTTGTTCCCAAATTCATTAATAGACACAACCTTTTCCTAGTATCCTTTGTTGCCCAATCATTCTATTCTTTTATGGGTTGAAATAGAGAGATTATTTCATAATCATTTTTTTTGAACTGAACCCGAAGTTAGTATAGTATAATTTTCTAGACTTATTTAGAAAAGTGAAGAAAATGTTGACATATTACTGAACCCGAAGTTAGTATAGTATAATTTTCTAGACTTATTTAGAAAAGTGACGAAAATGTTGACATGTTACTGAACCCGAAGTTAGTATAGTATAATTTTCTAGACTTGTTTAAAAAAGTGACGAAAATGTTGACATGTTTATCACCTGTTTCAAGACACAATGACAAGTCGATGTCAAATTGCACTTCTAGAGACTAAATATGTGAAGTCAGCCTAAAAGGGTGTTGATTTTAAATTACAAAAAGAATTTCAAGGTATGGAATTTCGTGATTCCTATAAATTGGTAGCACAAGTATTTGAATGTGAAGAACTTTTTAAGGAAAGAAGGACATAAAAAATTAGTTTAGTTAGTACTTAATTTATGGAAACAAATTCATAAAATTTAGTAGTGGTTAGATTTAATATCCTTAGAACCTATGTTTTCCATGCTCAGAGCGGAAGTCTTTTAAAGTCAAAAAGAAAATTACAAGCACTAACTATTTAGATTCAATACATTTTCTACACCTCCAAAATAAAGGAATCTTTGATTTTTTGTTACAAGAAAAATTCATTAGTTTACCATCAAAGCATGGATTTTCCATAAGAGAAGAAATCAGTAGGAAAGACTACTGTCCACAATACATGGATTCATCTAACAAATTCATACCAGAGATTCAAGAATATAATTCAAAATTGGATCAACAAAGGAATTATGTTGTTTACTGAAGCTGAGCAGATTATGTTGATAGATGAAGACTAATTTCCACTAGTTACAATAAATTTTGATTTACTACTTTTGTTGGATGTTAAAAGGAACTTGATGAATAGACTTTCACAAAATAAAGTTGTGGTAGTTGACAAAGTAAAATTTTGAATGAAGAAGATCATGGAGAATTATGAAGAACTAAAAGAGGTGAGAATGCCAAACTAACTTTTTAGGAGGAAGAACTCCTAATTGAGGATGAAGGTCAATTTGAAGATTTAGAATTTGCTCTTGTAAAGATTGATAACTTCTAAAGTTTACAAGGTCTTTAATACCATTAACCAAACATATGTGGGGCAATTGTTGACAGCCTAAAAAGAATTCAATTCATTTGGCCCACAAGTAAAAAGGCATAAATATTAAAAGTCCTAGAAAAGTCATTTAGCTGGAGAATTTGTGGGCACAAGAATTAGTAAAGAAGTCCAGGATTCAATAAGTCCAGACAATTAATATATAATTGATATTTTCATTTAAATGATAGTGCATGGACGTAGTTAGCAAGGATATGGCCAAAATAGGAAGTGAGTTGAAAATTGAGCAATTATAGGAAAACTGCTTGAGGTTGTTGAAGTTGGAAGAATATATGTGGTAGGCAGTTAGCTAGAATGTGGTCATGATGGGAAGTGAGTTAGAAGTTGACTAGGTATTGAAAAATTGCTTAAGGTAGCTGAAGTTGAGAGGATTATATAGATTTACAGATACAATCTCCATACGTACAAATACACAGGAAAAAAATAATCAAAATTTCTTTTGTTATTATTGTGCAATTTTATTTGCATTATGTACTTATCCTTATTATATCAAATTCCCTTTGAAGCTTGTACTTTCCGTTTACCTAACTCAAATTGTTTTTTAGTTTAGACCTTATCCTAATACTTTTTAGCATCTTGGTAGCTTAGAATTTTACTCTATAAGTTTTCTAAAGCCCACTTATATTATTGATAAGAAGTCATATAGAAATTATTGGATAATTCCTCCCTAGCACGCTTGAATTCCAAGTTGATTGTATTACCAACCAACAATTTAGCACGCCTAATGGACACCATGTTGCTTACAAGGAATGGAAAAGAAATCGTTATGCTACCAATCTAGAGTATTAAGTATTGTATAGTACTGTACTACTAAAAAATAGTATAGTACTTGCTAATACTATAACAATAGTCAATATTAGTTGGTATTGACCTTTTCGATTGGTAGTGGTTAATACCCAAAAAATCATGTTGGTACCGAGACTAAAATGTAAAATACAAGTACAAAGAGTGAAAATATTAAAAAAAAAAAAAGGTTTACATTAGGGTCCTTAATGTCAAGTCCTCACTCCTTAACTCAAAATTCAGAACTTTAGTCTCCTCCTCTCCTCTACTGTCACACGTTGCTTGGAGCTCTGTCATCCCTCTCCTTGTTGCACGTTACTGTCATGTTGTCCTACTGACAGACGTGTTATTGCTCTCCTTTACATGTGCCTCTCCTCTCCGAGATCAGATCTCCTGTCCTGATTATGGTGTTCCTATCATGTTCTATTAAATCTCATCCATGCGTTTACATAGACCCCACATAAATATATGAATGAGATTTGATGAAACATGGTTAAAGCAGAGTAATTAGAACAGAAGATTTAAGGCGCTTCTCTTCAACCTTTAGATTTGCCCTATCGCCAGCCTACTATATCTCTCCAACCTCTAGATTTGTCACGTCGCCGGCTCACGCACCATCTTCACTATCCTGGAGTTAGAGCTCCTCTCCACACGAGTCCCACATCATCTTTCCCGATTCATTTTCAGTACTTATGTGTGTAATAACTGATACCTAATAATTGTGTATGTATGGTAGTAGTTTAAACTTGTAATATTATGCTTGTAATTATGGTTTAGTTGTAATCTTGTGTGTGTAATTATGGTATGAGTGTAACCGTGTAATTATGGTGTAGTTGTAATCTCACATGTGTTATTGTGTAAATGGATTATCGTAAATGTGTAATTAGGATTTATAAATCAATAATTTGTGTGTAATTAGAAATCATAAAATACATTGTATTATGTGTATTATGTATTCTTGATTAATTATCACTTAATACACATAAAATTATTGATTCCTTATTCGTTTTTTCAATTAATAATTAGAAATACACTAAAATTATTTGTAGAATATTATAATTGTGTATTGTGTACTGTAATTTTCATTCTTTTTATGTAATCCTAAATGCAAATATAAAACATTTTGGTGTAATTTAATTTAGTTTTTTATTTCACTTAAGTCAATTTAGCTCTTTTGTCATTTTTTAGTTAAAGATTTTATTTGAATATTTAACGTATTTGGTTTATGTCATGAGAGTTTATAAAGAGACTTAATTTAAACTTAAAATTTGACAAAGTTTTATAATTCTTTAAGGTATTTTTGAAATTGTATTTTTTTCCACTTCTTCAAAGTTAAAAGTTCTTTGATTTAAGTCCCTTATAAATCGAAGAATTTGACGTTAAAAGTTAGTTATCATATGATACTTCATTTCACTTAAATTAGGATATTTTGTGATGAGTTTGTGTTGATACTTATTATCTGTCAAGGTATACTAACATATGTACATGAATAGATGTTTGTATGTTGATTATATGTTATGTTTTATAGTGATGTTATAGATGGCTATATGATACATGTATTGTTTGTTTACAATTAAGAGGTGCATGTATTGTTTGTTTCATTTATTATACGTATTCAATTACATTTATTTTAATAGATAAATATAGTAAAGTTTAAGTACTCCTAATAATTCAACCGTTTCAAGCTTAGGAAGATTTGATAATCCAATTTGGACTCATGCTAGATTGGTTAATATGATGACGAATCATGCCATTTATTTTTATTGCAACAACTATTTAAAAGGCGAGGGAATCACTAAATTAAAAAATTTTCTGCTAGGATCAAAGGTGATGCTAAGCCTTGTAAGAAAGTAAGCTATGACATGAAATGACAAATGAAAAATTTTCTTAAAGAGTATTAGTGTAAGAAAGATAAAAGCTAAAGACTGAATTATGAAATTGGCAGTAGAAGTTCTTTTTCCAGTGGTCAGGATGAGTTGGGATGTTGAAGGTAGTTTTCTTACCTAAGAAAAAGGAAATGTTACACCTAATATGAGGAAGAGAAGAAGACAGGTGCTATTGATACTTTGTTTTAGATATTTGATGATATTGTAAATAAATTTGTGTATAAAAGCATTGTCTAGTTTATTACTAAAAATTGATTATACTTATAAAGCATTTGGGAAAAAATTGTAAAGCATGTATAAATTTTTTTGTTAGACTCAATGTGTTACCATTGCATTGATTTAATGTTGAAAAATATAGAAAGTGTTGCTTATTTTCCTATCATTGATGGAACTGTGCAGAAAGTAAAAAAAAAAGTAAAAAACGAAGTTTAATTTATGGTTTATGTGGGAAGTCAAAAGGAACCTGATGAATAAAATTTCATAGAGAGCTATATAAGTCAAATTCTGAATGCAGTAGATTATAGAGAATTCTAAAGAGCTAAAATGGTGTGAGAATGCCAACTTGGTATTTTAGGATCAATTTGAAGATTTGGTATTCGCTTATGTAAAGATTGCTGATTTGAAAGTCCAAAAGGTCTTCAATACTATATGATTGGTTTGCTTAACCAAACATATATGTGAAGCAATTGTTGATGACCTAAAAATTTTTTATTCTATTTGGCCTAAAAGTGAAAAGGCCCAAATACTAAAAGTCTTGAAAGTCATTTGACTAAAGAGTTTGTGGACATGAGAATTGGTTAAGATGTCTAGGATTTAAGAAGTCCAAATAGTTGATACATAATTGACATGTGCTTAAAAACACAATAGTGTATAGAGGCAATTAGGTAGAATGTTGCCAAAATATAAAGTGAGTTGGAAGTTTAGCAATTATAAGAAAACTAGGAGAACAATGTGTGGTAGGTTGTTAGCTAGAATATGGTCACGATGGGGGAAGTGAGTTAGAAGTTGAACAATTATAAGAAAACTACTTGAGGCAATTAAAGTTAAGATGATTATATAAATCTACCAGCAACATAGCAATTTCCAGACATACAAACATATAGGAAAACAATCATATTACTTTAAAAAAACAATTTGTTATCATTTTTCAATTTTGTTTACTTTGTGTGTTCATCCTTATTATCTTAACCTTCCTTTGTAGCTGGCACTTTCTTTTTACTTAAATTAAATTGTTTCTTTAGTTCAAACCTTAATCTAACACCTTTTGGCATTACAGTAGTTTAGAATTTTGCTTTTTAACTTTTTCAAAGCTCACTTATATCGTCGATAAGAAATCAAGTACAAATTTTAAGAGAATTTCTCATCGACATGCTTAAATTTTAAAATAATTGTATAAGCAACTAACGCATGTTAATTTAGTAACCAAAAATTTTTAATTACATAAAATAAAATTTATTTTCAAACTTTTTACATGTATTATAAACATTAAGTCTTCTCGTTAATTATTATTTTATTATAACAAGATAATGTGTATTAAGTGGTAACAAATTTTAAAGCGTGTTGTGAGTAATTTAGAGTAATTTTATATTGTCATAAATATCATGTTTTCTATTAATCATCTATGACAACAGTAAGGCAGAAAATGAAAGTAAAAATATAAGTCAACATTTCTTAATACACAAGATTTTCTGTTTTGTAACAGTCCGAAAAGGGTCATCAATATACGCGGCTTTGCCTTTGTAAAATTATAAGTCAAACAAAATTGAGCAGTAGCATCCCACAAAATTGGGCTTTGAACAGTAGGGCCCAATCATAGGCCCCCCTTGCACAATTTGGCCTCTTATTACAAATCAATCACTCGTTGGGGTCTTGAAAAAAAAGAGCAAAAAGAAAGAAAGAAAGAAAGAATCAATAAGCTTCATTCTGTTCCCTGTAACTTTTTTATTTTCATT
>JANZXR010000004.1:29557794-29588550 GCA_027575705.1 Erythroxylum echinodendron | reverse complement strand
TATGATTGGTTTGCTTAACCAAACATATATGTGAAGCAATTGTTGATGACCTAAAAAAATTTTATTCTATTTGGCCTAAAAGTGAAAAGGCCCAAATACTAAAAGTCTTGAAAGTCATTTCACTAAAGAGTTTGTGGACATGAGAATTGGTTAAGATGTCCAGGATTTAAGAAGTCCAAATAGTTGATACATAATTGACATGTGCTTTAAAACACAATCGTGTATAGAGGCAATTAGTTAGAACGTTGCCAAAATATAAAGTGAGTTGGAAGTTTAACAATTATAAGAAAACTAGAAGAACAATGTGTGGTAGGTTGTTAGCTAGAATATGGTCATGATGGGAGAAGTGAGTTAGAAGTTGAAAAATTATAAGAAAACTACTTAAGGCAATTAAAGTTAGGATGATTATATAAATCTACCGGCAACATAGCAATTTCTAGACATACATACATATAGGAAAACAATCAGATTACTTTAAAAAAACAATTTGTTATCATTTTTCAATTTTGTTTACTTTGTGTATTCATCTTTATTATCTTAACCTTCCTTTGTAGCTGGCACTTTCTTTTTACTTAAGTTAAATTGTTTCTTTAGTTCAAACCTTAATCTAACACTTTTTGGCATTAGAGTAGTTTAGAATTTTGCTTTTTAACTTTTTTGAAGCTCACTTATATCGTCGATAAGAAATCAAGTACAAATTTTGAGAGAATTTCTCATCGACATGCTTAAATTTTAAGATAATTGTATAAGCAACTAACACGTGTTAATTTAGTAACCAAAATTTTTTTAATTACATAAAATAAAATTTATTTGCAAACTTTTTACATGTATTATAAACATTAAGTCTTCTCGTTAATTATTATTTTATTATGACAAGATAATGTGTATTAAGTGGTAATAAATTTAAAGCGTATTGTGCGTAATTTAGAGTAATTTTATATTGTCATAAATATCATGTTTTCTATTAATCATCTATGACAACATTAAGGCAGAAAATGAAAGTAAAAATATAAGTCAACATTTCTTAATACACAAGATTTTCTGTTTTGTAACAGACCGAAAAGGGTCATCAATATATGCGGCTTTGCCTTTGTAAAATTATAAGTCAAACAAAATTGAGCAGGAGCATCCCACAAAATTGGGCTTTGAACAGTAGGGCCCAATCATAGGCCCCCCTTGCACAATTCGGCCTCTTATTACAAATCAATCACTCGTTGGGGTCTTGAAGAAAAAGAGCAAAAAGAAAGAAAGAAAGAAAGAATCAATAAGCTTCATTCTGTTCCCTGTAACTTTTTTATTTTCATTTTTGTTAGTTTCGATTGTCGATTTCTGTCTTTGATAACTATTCTCGTGTTATGTAATTACAAGGTTTGATGTATGAGGATCAATATTTAGGGTTAGGGTTTTTTCTTTTCATTTCTTTTGATATTCATCACTTGGTAAATGGAAATGGAGCGTAAATCCTTCGACAGATCGCGAGAACCTTCTGGATTGAAGAAGCCCCGTTTAGCCGATAACCAGCCGAATCCCAACGGCCGTCCATTCCCATCAAGACCGTCACCGTCACCCTTACTGCCCAGGTATAGTAATAGACTGGCTGCTTCCTCGGATAGGGACTCCGAGAGCAACGACTCGAGCCTTGGAAGCGCTGCCGCCTACCAGCCGCCGTATCAGGAGCTTGTGAGCCAGTACAAAGCGGCTTTATCCGAGCTGACTTTTAATTCGAAACCCATAATCACTAACTTGACTATAATTGCCGGCGAGAATCATCACGCCGCCAAAGCTATTGCTGCTACTGTCTGCGCTAATATTCTTGAGGTGAACCAAACCCAGTTTCAGATTTCACCCAATTTGAATTATTAGATTTGGAATTGTAAATATTGTGGCCCAGTTGTTGAAGGCAAGAGTAGTTTGTTAGTAGTTATATTAGTGGGTGTGATACTGTAACTTCAGTTTAATGAAACATATTTTGACATCAACCGTCTTGTTTATTAGTCGTTATGCAGTTTTGGATGTTTACTTTAGTAACCTTTTTCATTTTGAGGCAAGGAATTTCTTTTAATTGTTTGAAGTCCAACTTGGAGCATTGGTTTTGATTCCCTGCAATCCTTCCATCAGTTCAACTCAAAATAGTTCAGGATTTGGTTTTTGCATGCGTCGTGTACATTTTGTGATCAAAGACTTATATGCCTTAGCATTATGCTTAGTTGAGTGGATTTGGGGTTCACTGAGGTCCCTTGGCTATTAAAGATCAATAGAAAGTTTGACGTGCACAGAGCAAACTAGTTATGCAACGAGATCAATTTAACATGCTCTTGTTGCTTGGCTGATACTGGGTGATACTGTTGCTGCTGTGGTGAATGTTTCAAGTAATTGAAGCTGCAAATCTGATCGTAACAGATGCTTTTGTTTACCAAATTGGAATTCTGATACAAAACTGGATATGAGTGAAGTCCTCGTCTTTATTTTTCCAGTTGTTGGTCAGGGCTGGTGGAAGTCAGGCCATATTCTCTTAAAGCTAACATGAAAGAAAGTACTGGTTTTGGAGCAATCAATCACACCTATGCCATCCTGCAGCTCACAACTTTATTGAACACACAGCAAGTTCCAAAATGCAGCTGGAGGAATTATCTTTTTAATCTTTCTAAATGGATAGAAGATGGTATTCAAGAGCTGCAATTTTTTTAATTTGAAGGATGCTTCTTGAAATAATATGTAAAATCTCTGATCCATGATCATGATAATGATTGTAGAAATCATCCTTCACCTTCTAGTGGTGGATAATATCTTCTTCTAATACTAAGTTTAGAGAGGAAGAGAGACTCAAATTGTTGTAGAATGCAAAAAGTTCAAGAGGATATCATTCCAATGGCAGTTTTGTTGGTCTGAGTTTGATATTTTGTGGAAATGTGATTCTAGTTAAATTTTCTCTTCTTGTTCTCCCTCTTGAGTACATATTTTATGCTACTGAGGTCATTTAGAGGTATCCTTGCTTGTTTCACTGATAATGAAATAACTTGCAGGTACCAAGTGAGCAAAAGCTGCCATCACTTTATCTTCTAGACAGTATTGTAAAGAATATTGGGAGGGATTACATAAAGTATTTTGCTGCCAGATTGCCTGAGGTTAGGTTTTTCAATTTTGTACGGAGTCTTTTTACTTGAGAGGCATGTCAGATATGCTATACTTGTATATGTTGTGTTATACGGTTTCAACACTAGTCAGACAATTTTTTACCATAATTACAGATAGCAAACTTGTTTGTTAGAGAACTGATCCAAGTCCTAGCTTACTACCAAATTGAGGTTACCTCTTGCAAATCAAATTGCTAAAGGGTGTTGCTTTTTCACTTTACCTGGTAATAATAAAAGGTGTGGGTGTTTCAGGTATTTTGCAAAGCATATAAGCAAATTGATCCCTCCATCCATTCAAGCATGCGGCATCTTTTTGGGACGTGGAAAGGTGTCTTTCCTCCTCAGCCACTTCAGATAATTGAGAAGGAACTTGGCTTTGTTTCTGCTGTGAATGCTTCATCTTCAGCATCGACTACATCTAGGCCTGATTCTCAATCACAGCGCCCTCCACATAGCATTCATGTCAACCCCAAGTATTTGGAAAGACAACGACTTCAGCAATCAAGCAGGGTAAGTGGAATTGATGAACTGCCTTTAGCAATACAGGTATAGATATGTTGCCATAGCTTAGACTAAACTATCTTACATCATAAACTTTGTTTTCTATGTCCTGAATAAAAATTGCTTTTTTCCTGTTTTTCTAAGTTCGGGTGCCCCATATTCCATTTCCTATATCTAACTGTTGCTTTCTTTTTCATCTCATGTGAGAAAAAAATATGTGCTATGGCATGGAGAATTAGTTCCTGGAAATACATTACCACAGAAGTTTTTTACTTATGCATGTACATGACTTTTGAAGGAGGATGGATGTATAAACTTTTTTTAGCAGCACCAACAACAATGTATAAACTGTCTCCCAATAATATTCTTTTATGTTGCTTCATCTGCTGAGGTAGTGTAAGTATTGTCGCCATCAAACTGATTATGTTTCTCTATCAATGTGGTTCTATCTCAAGGCAAAGGGAATACCTAATGACATGACTCTTCCTATAGCCAACTCAAGTGAAGATGTTGAAAGGCCAGGCAGGTCAGCCATTACTGGTGCTGGACGCCCATGGGAGGAAGGTTCTGTCAAAATTAATGTGAGTAAACAATTGATTCCATTCAGATTTTAACAAATTAATGCATCCCATTGCTTCGTATAAAATTGTACTTCCACTTATAAGATGTTATCTTTCAGAATATTCAACGCCCCCATAAACAATCTATGGTTGAGCTTGTTCATGAGAAGAGAATGGGTTCAACATATGGAGACTTTGAACATGGTTCTGATGTCCAAAGAAGCTCAGGCATGGGAGTTGGAAGAAGTGGGAGGATTTCGGACCCTGGGCATGACAAGCCTTGGTATGGTACTGGCAGCAGCATCCCAGAGACAATATCTAGCCAAAAAAATGGTTACAGTTTGAAGCAAGGACCACCACAATTGTCATCAGCAAAGGCTCCTAGTTACGATTTGCACCTAGAGCCCCGTATTCAGGACATTGCTAGGAGCCACAGTGAGATGTCCCCTAGCTGGAAGAACTCAGAGGAAGAGGAGTTCATTTGGGAAATGCACTCTAGAGTGTCAGATCTTGATGCAGCTAAACTTTCTAATAACTCCAGAAAAGGTTGGACTCCTGATGATACAGAGAAATTGGTAAGATTCAATTGGGAAAACCTTTTTCTTCTTAGAGTTTTGGAGCGAGAAAAGTAAATGAGCAACCTTGTACTGGATTGAAAATTGAATCAAGTTTGCAATAAAAACTTACTGTGTTCATTCTGTGTTGGCTTCAGCATTGCTGTTTTCACTCTAAAATTTTCCACGTGCAGGACTTCGAAAATGACCTCCAAAGGCTACAAACTGTACATGAAATTGGCTCAAGATTGGATAGAGAAAATTCCTCCGATTCATTATCTTCTGAACAGAAAGAGCAAGCTAGTAGTGGGTATCAAATGCCCTCCCCGTGGCAATTGCAGGATTCACATTCAGCAGATGGACACTTGCATTCAGGAGCTTCTATTACTGGTTACTCGAATGGTAATTCAGCCAGTATTAGTGGTTTGCCCACAAGTGCAGGTTCGTTGACCAGGATGGCAGTAAGACCTCATACCACAAGTTCTCAAATTGCAACCTCAGGATTTGGGTTTTCAGCACATGCATCATCAGGACCATCTGGAACCTTAGCACAATATAGGTTACCGTCCCTTGAAGTGCCATCATCGTCATCATCTGCTCGGTCAGGCAGGCACCAACGCCCGTCATCACCCTCGTTTCCAGCACAGCACATGCATCAACAATTGCCAAACTTTTCTGGGGATGACTATACACAACCCCAGCCTCTACCTCAGTCAGAATATACAGTTCCTAAAAAAGCCAACATGGACAAATTGCTGTCTCGAAATGTTCAACGTGGCAAGCTGGACACGGTGCAAATTCAGGAGGGGAAGGCTTCATCTCCTTCAGTACTTACTTCTCAACCAAGTCATCAGTATAATCAATCAGGACAATCTCTGTCTAGAGAATCTGAAGCTTCTCATCAGATTCAGAAACCACACTTGCTGCCAGTCTCAGATATTAGAACTCCATCAACATCAGGAAGTGGTGCATCTGATCATTCAAGTTTGCCTACCGCAGAAGTAACAGGGATATCAAGCACTAGTAGCTTGTTGGCTGCTGTTATGAAGAGTGGAATTCTTTCTAATATTGCCTCTGGTGGTCTTCCTATCAAAAGTTTTCAAGATGTAGAGAAAGTTCGACCTAAATCAAGCATTCAACCTCCTATTCCTAGTGTTACTCACCTGCCACAAAAAGCTAGGGCTAAGGACTCTTCAATAGCTTTGTCTGCTCCATTGTCAAATGATAGTACGTTGGCTAACCCCAGTATTTCTCCCAGAAAAGAGGAGCAGTGCCCTCCAGCGCTTGGTCTCCCTCCATCATCACAGGAATCAGATGCTGTGACAAAGGTCGCAAGCCCCATTTCCAATCTTTTGAGTTCATTAGTGGCCAAAGGTTTGATATCTGCTGCTTCTAAGTCAGATACATCATCTTCTTCACCTACTGAGTCACAGAACCAAAGTGTTCCTGCTGCTACTGCTATACCTACTCCAGTTTCCGCTCCTCTGAACACTTCTGCTATATCCCAGTCCACTCAGAAAGAAGTTTCAGAACCTGCAGAAAAAGTCCTCTCTGCCTTACAGCAGTCTACCACAGCGGAAGTGGAAAATCTCATTGGATTGGAGTTTAAGTCGGATGTAATCCGGGAATTACATCCACCTGTGATTAGTTCACTCTTTGATGACATACAACATCAATGCATCATATGTGGCCTTCGGCTTAAACTTAAAGAGCAGCTTGCTAGACACATGGACTGGCATACCCTAAAGAGAATAGATCCAGATTGTACAAGCAGGTTGAGTAGGGGTTGGTATGCTGATGCAGAGGATTGGATTGCAAGGACAGGGGGGGCTCCATTGGTAGTGGAATCTCCTCATTTTATAGATGAGTTTGGTGCACCAATCGGCGAAGATGAGCCAATGGTTCCTGCAGATGAAGACCAATGTGTATGTGTTTTGTGTGGTGAACTTTTTGAAGATTATTATAGTCAAGAAAGGAGTAAATGGATGTTCAAAGGTGCAGTTTACTCAACACTTCCATTGGGGGATGGTAAGCTAGATTCTACGAAGGAGAGTTCTAAGGTTTCCATTGTACATGTGAACTGTAGATCACAAAGTTCAGTTCCTGACATGGGATTGGAAAAAGAGTATTAAAATTGTAAGTGGACTTATTTCATAATAGTGTCTCAATTCTAGATATCTTCCTTGTGCATTACTTCTGCATCTGTTGAAGTATCAATCCACTGTTTCATAGGCCCTCCTTCAAAACAGTAAGCTTAGCTTCTTTTATCTTCCCTGCTTTGCCATATTTTCTTAGTTTCACATCTGCGTCTTTCCTTTGCTGGTGGCTTTTGGATTAGTGCATAGTGGCACGAGTTCTACTTAAGAGTACCATTTCATTATTTGTTATTCTGGGCATATATTTTGATGAAGCCAAATATCTGGACATAATTTTTTTGATCCATTAATGTAGTTATAGTTATTATATCTGCTCAAGCAGAAATTGTCTTTTTAATTGATTCTTTGGTTATTATTTATAAATTTATGCCATCTATGTTTAGGATTACTGATTCATATATGCAAGGTTTTTGCCATGCTAATATGGAGATCCTCATCCATTTTGCAATTTTGTAACCTGGCAGTGGTTTCAGCACCTTCATAGGCATCTTATGATTATTTGAGTTTACTGAGTTAATTACAGTTCTGTTCCTCTTTTGTCCTTTTGTTTCTGGTTTCTGATTTCTGGTTTCTGGGTTATTTTGCATTTTGTTGAAAGTATTCCTCAACTCTTTGGGTAGGACAAGGGTGCGTGATGCGTGAAGATCTAAAGAAGCAAGATTGCTAGTTGACATCTGTAAGCTGAGTGAGGGATCAGTCTCTTACAAAAAGAAGTTTATGGGTTTATCATGCAATTGTTGTTCTTCATCAGCATCATGATGAGAGTAGTATCTTGTAGATTTCCCTCATTGCCTTTTCTCTGTTCTGCAAAAGATTTTTATGTCAATAGAAATATAGTTCAGTACCTGACAGTTCACATCTTAACTTCCTGTACTTTTATGGTTGATTTGTGATGTGCTTTTGTTTCTGATTTTAAATTTTCCGTAGCGGGTCTCTTGTCATGCCACCATTTAATGCCAACAGCAGGAGAAAGGCAATGCAATCCATTTCGCAGTTCCACAATGAGTCATGTTTTTTTGTGTAAAGAGGATAAAAATGAGGTTGAATGCCCCTTTTTAAATTCCTTGTTCTGTCGCTTTACTCCCGCATTAGTTTGCTTTCTATTATCTTTTGGGTATCTTTTATGCTTATGATAGTGCAGTGCACCTGCAGTTTAATCGTTAAATTTGTTTTAGTGGGATGTGCTTTGCTTCCCCAACTTGTGAAAAGAACTTATTTGTCCCATGACATCTTGTTTGTGTTACTTCCGTCAAGGGACGGTTCTATGATAGGAATTAGATTTGACTCTCCCCCTTCGACAGAAAATGGAGAGATTTTCTCCCGTTTCTTCGATTTGGTTGGTGGTACTTGACTATATTATGGAGGACCACTGTTCGGAGGATTTTACAAATTTTCAAGCGTTCATGTAAGCCTACCAGTTTCATCAGGCTTAAAATGATTCTCATCACGCTAACTTATACATTTTGGCACAAGTCCCCTGCCCTAAATTCAAGGCTTTTATAGATCTCATACGTACAATTCTCACAATTGGTCATCGGTGGTCCATAACTAGTACGGAAATCATTGTCCGGTAGAGCGTAAACTGCTGGAGACTTTTTTCACGACCTATTCGATACAAAGATGAACAGGAAGACATACCAAAAACAATCAAGGTTACATTGCCTCGTGTATAAGGTTGGTTAATCATCTGGAGTGATGGGTGGGTTCTTAGACACGTGCTTTCATAACTTTTGTAGTGGGGCACGTGGTAGGCAGGGATTTTATTCCTTTTTACCCAAAGAAATGCATTGTTAGTGCCGAGGCTATGATCCTGTGGATCCTTTTCTTATGTTCTTCTGGATGATTGAGGATGGCATTATCAATCAACCATGTGTTTGTATCAAAGCTACTCTTGTTCTTCTCCGTTGTTTCTCACAATAGTCCTAAAAGATTATTCCTGGTTTATGGTCTTGTGGATTCCCTTGTTTAAATTGGCACTCTACTTGATACCCATAACTAGGCACCCGAAAAAGGAAAGCATTCACAGCTACTATATTAACAATCTGTCAACATATAATTTGATATGTAGTTCCATATATGTGAACAGGTATCTACTCATAATTTGATACGATACGAAGTTCCATCTTACTTTTTTCCTCAACTCAACTTCTCTTACAATATGAAAGAACATAATTCTTTGTTTTATATGATGGAGACCACAGCTATTTAAGGGTTATGGCGCTCGGTGTAAACGTAGTCTAAGTGAGCTTCAGCTATCATCCTTCCATGTAGGCATTCCTCGTCTTTCTCGCTGCAGTACTCGCCTGAGGTCATCGTGACCTGCAAATATTATTGAGAAACAACGGACTCAGTGAAAAGGCAACAAGTCTACCCGAAGTGTGATAATTTTAAAGAGCGAGGAGATTGGGAACTGGACAGGCGTTCAATGATTATTTTAATACTTTACCTTGTTAACTTCCACATTTGTGTTTCTGACTGAAACTGGCCGAGTGATTTCATTAACCTTCACTTCATTTTGACCTGTGAGAGAGTGCAAATAATCATAAAGTTTCCAACCTTGATCTTGCAATGATGATGAAGCATGTAACAGTTTTATGCCTAGAAACAAGGACAAGAAAAAGATCGTTTTCTTTACCTTGTTTTTGTAATAGGAAACGAGAAGATGTTGAAGAAACAAGCAGCGAAAGAAGGCAAAGGAAGGTTACAAACAATCGATATTCTCTGTTCATTGCTACAGAGCTTTTTTCTTTATCTTTTCAGAGAAGGGTTGAGTTGAAAAGCTAGAACTACGAGAGAAATGAGTCTGCTGGTTGACGAAGGGTTGGTGCCTTTAGGTCAATTGGAGTAATGCCTAACATTGGTGAGCATAAGGGGTGGGTCCAGTCAATTCCACTTCATTATAACTAGTATTGTTTAATGGTTGTAAGAGGATGACCATGAAACTGAAATCATCAGACTAGAGAATTTTAGGTCCATTATGATTCCGCATGAAGTTGAGGGGCAAATAAATGAGCACAACATACTTTGTACGCCTAAAAAGTGAAAGCGAAGAAGTAGCATCGTAAGTTTCCCCGTCCCAACTCCCACGTCAGTTTTGTTTACATGTGTCAACGTACGACCCACAGCTGTTGTGCATTCAGGTTTGTTTGCTCACTTCAAGATTCAGTATTTTATCTTGTATTTTAGCCAATTCCTTCGACTTCCACGTATCTAAAACTCATTGCAAACTCAATAAACAAAAAAAGTTAAGATGCTATCACCATGTCACACCTCGTTGTTCCAAGTTAAAATTCAATTTAAACCACATTACGAATGATCTACTAATTGGTACCTTTATATTGAAGAGTTCCTGCGTTTATGTGAATAAGGAATGTGTTCTACTAATTGGAAGTTAAATTGCTGCAAATAAAATCAATAAACTGAGAACATTTCAGGATTTCAATGTAACTTTTATGAAAGAAAGAAAAATAAGAAGACACGTTTGTTGTCAAATGCACCACTTTCTCGACAATTATTTTGGTAGTGCCTGTCTTTCAAAATACACAGTGACATATGTGGGTACGGGCAACCCTCTTCTAGGCTATTAACACTTGTATATTGGCGTCAAATGAAACGTAAAATAAGGTAGTTAAGGACTGTGCATGCACAAATTCCAATGCATAGATACCTCGATTGTTCACCTTCTTTGGTTGCTTTCACACCAACGATAATGTCCGCAAGTTGATAATGCTCAAAGTCCTTGACAGGTTTGATTGCCTTTTTATTTATTTATTACATTAGGTATCTCAATTTAATTGGGTTAATCTTAAGCCTCTAAGACTCCATCCCAAGAATTCTAGAGGATGTAAATATGGAATTTCAAGATCCTTCAAATTCTTACGTAGCCTGTACACTTCTGCGCACAAAGAGTCGTCACATACTTGATTGGTCAACTGCTGATTGATCGCTGGCCCCCTACTCAACATCAGGTTCTCAGCAGCCCTCGAGTTCCCTAATAGCTTCAACTCCCACACCGCTGCTGGAAGCGAGGCGTCCGTAATTGATCCGATCAAGGAGCTGTGCCTAGGGGGTTAAAGGATCATCAATAGGACAAATTTCTCATTTCTCCTCCTTTGGCGTGACTCGAACTCAAGACCTTCTGTAAAGGAGAGCCTTAAGTGAGGAGTTGAAGCCATTAGGCCACTCCTCGTTGTCAATGGCCGCTATTTTAAGTTTTAACTCATTGGAAATTTAACAGTACACTATCTTATCGTTATATAATAAAGTGATTTTTTAAATAATAATAATAATAATAATAATAATAATAATAGTAATAATAATAAATAAATAATAATTGAATATTCATTTTAAAAGATATATTATTGGTTCTCTTTTAGGTTATGGCCAACACGATTTATATGATTTAATGTTGGTATATTTGAAAGCTTAACATGCGCAGGATTAGAAATTTCATTGCATAGCATCTGCAGAGTTTTGTGTCTCAATGAATGAGGTAACATATACACTTCCCCAACCCATTAAACTTTGTTTAGAAAAGCAGAAAATGTGGAGCCAACGTTAAAGACGCTTGTGCTTTCTAGAAATCCCAGCTGACCAAGTTCGTTTCAGAAATATTATTTGGCTCATTCACAGAAAAGCAACAAAAGTTGAGATGGCCGAGTTGGTCTAAGGCGCCAGATTAAGGTTCTGGTCCGAAAGGGCGTGGGTTCAAATCCCACTCTCAACAGATGGTTGTTTTGACTTCTTTAATTAATGCAAAGCATCTTCAGCTAACATTCATATACAATCACTTAAAAAATCAACTTATCAAAAGATTTCTTGTGATTATTTCTACTGTTCCATCTTTTATGTTTTTCCTTCTAAAGCCCATCGATTTTGCATTTTCTTCCATCTCCCTTCTTTTTACCTGTGCTTTTCTACGCAAATACTTATTTAACACAGAAGATTCCTTCACCTGCAAGGTGAGCATCAGTTTGAAGCTTTGGGAAAATGAAGCTAGAAACCAAAACTTATCAAGTGAAAAGACACTCGATAACACTTTTTCAACGCGCTTTGAATGGAACTCAAAAGCAGTCATCACATGCATATTTCCACAAACAGCAGTCATCGCATGCATATTTCCACAAACATACATCATTTCATCCAGTGGTTCGACGTGCCTACTCCTACAGAAGTTAAGCATTTAAATTTAGTCTAACTTTACATTCTGTCATTAAAACAAGTGGAAGACTCGACCAAACTTTAATGCCCAAGAAAATAAGTCTAAAAGAATTATTAACATGAAGTTGACATGATGGTAACTTTGTGATCTTTCATATAAGGATTCGACTAGGTAGTGGGTAAATGTTAATCATTAATAATCATCACATGTGTAGTTCACTATATTTTAATAGATTTACAATTAGTTAGGATAGTTACATAATTTTGCAATATAATAGATAATAGAGTAATATTCTTAGTATAACTTGTTTTTATGTCTATTTAAATATTATCTTTGTCATCTACTTCTTCCATTTTTAGTGTCGAATAGAGTAATATTCATTATGTTCAAATGTTAGCAGATGATATCATTTCCCTCTTCCCCTGTCTGCATAAAGTTTATAGGTTTATATTTTATGTTTATGATAGATTTATTTACACATACATTTAAACATGGTTTATAAAGAGTTAAGTGTATTGAAAATAACTTAATCGTTGAGGATTGAAATAAGAGACAATGAAGTGTTGTTAATTTATGTTTTTCATGGTATTGAGTCAAAATACGTAGTTTATAACCTACTTTGGTGTGGATGTATTTGCAATATGCTTTGGTTTTTTTCATGGTTTATTAAACTAAAGGAGGTCTTTATCAATGCTTAGGTGATAACAAAACATATATATTACTAATGAGCTTGTTATCTTAATGAGAAGCTTTACAAAAAAAAAAAAAAAAAGAAATCTTGCATAACTCAAGAAGCTACTTTGTTTGGTATTTTACTATCATTTGTAATCTTACTTTATTAGTTTGGTCATCTTAAAGGTTCACAATACATAAATATTTTATATCACTTTATTGCATGAGTCTTTTCATTCATCAAGAAGTATTAAAGCTTTTGTTTTTAAGAGAAAATCCCATGATCTTTTAAACACTCCTTTGGAAACTTTTTGTGAAGCATTTTAATCATGATTACATTAAAAAATCGACTTTGAAGATTTTAAGTTATTATAATCACATTTTTGGTAGGGGGATTGGTTGACCTATATGTGTTAATGGTCAACTAATATAGATCAAAGTTATTAAATTTGATGTTTTGAGAGTTTATAATAATATTTGTTGATGTATTGGTTGATCAATTTGCCATATTGATCTTTCAAAGTTATTAAATTTGATATTTTGAGAGTTTATAATAATACTGGTTGATATATTGGTCGGTCAATATGCCATATTGATGGACCAGTATCTCAACAACTAGTGAATCTACACATTCAGTACATACTGGTAAACCAATATACTATATTGGTTAAACAATGTTTTGCAACTAACTATTGTAATGATTAATTCTTAGCTCTAATGACTAGTAAGGGTACTGAAACCTTATAAATTTATTTTTCTTCTTTTTGAGTGAGCAATCTTTTTTGATATTATCAAAGTGATAAAGTGAGCTGCTTTAATTTGTAAGCTTTTACTAGGGTTCTTGTTTATTGTATTCGGGAGTATTCTATGTGGTATTAATGCATACCGAATACACTAGTAAATAAAACCTAACTCTGTATAACTAAATTTTGTAGTAGTGGTAAGAAAAGATCATATTTACAGAGAGCACGTGACTGAGTTTTGTAATGAGCAAATATGTGTAATAGGATTGGAGGGAGGGTTTGAATGAATTCAATTGATGTAATAAAATAAAATTAAACTATGGAAGACAAATTAAAATCATGCGATATAAAATTGTAAGAAATACTCAATAGATTTAAGTCTAGTCTTGGTTCATTCTCAACCTTCACATGAATATGTATAATTAATTGTAACGTTATTCTCACACCGCTCTTTGAAACTATTAACAGCAGATTAATAACAATCTCTATTAATCTCAGTTTTCTTTTAGAATGTAACAAATTAAAAAAAAATTTTAAATTAGATTTAACTTTCAAATAACCTAGAACAAGCTCTTTAGATTTAATGTTATAATCGTATTAGGATTGAGAAAACATGTTAACCTAAATAATAATTACACAAGCTTAGATTATTTAACTTGTGTTATATTATTCCTAATGATCCACGATCATTATTTTACTGCACGTGAATCATATTAACAAAAAATACGGATTATAATAATGATTTTGGCAATAAATACATATATTTACATATATGATCTAGCAGACCTTATCTAAATCGTTTATACATAAAACCTAACCTTTAATCAGAGAATAACATAATAAACTCTAAAAGAGAGTTAAAAACAGCATTACTAAGATTGGTCAATGCCCAAACATTTTAACCAACCTCGATATCCACTTTGAACTGAAAGGAAGAAGATTATCTAATCATAAGTATTAAATAACTCCCTTCACTTATCTTCAAACTTAAAAGGGATATCTTGCTATAGTAGCTTGCATAAAAAAGAGGCCATCTTCAAGAAATCCTTGATGTACTTGCGGTAAATACCTACATGAACAAGAAAAGAACAAACTTTCCACTCATTCAGGGGCTAAGCTGAACTAAAAATAAGATCAACCTTTGATTTGTCAACCTTTATACCCCTATAGTACATATAATGCCCTAAAACTATATCTTGATTAACCATAAAATGTCAATTTTTCCAATTAATCACAAGGTTAGTTTCAATATATCTTTTTAAATTGAGTGTAAGATTTTTTACGCAATTATCAAAAAAGGAACCATGGACACTAAAATCATTTATAAATATGTTTATGATCTTCTCAACATATATACAAAATATGCTCACTATGCACCTTTGAAAAATGGCGAGCGCATTGCACAAACCAAATGACATCTTTTGATAAGTAAATGTACCAAATGGGCATATGAAGGACCTTTTTTTTATCCTTTGGTGCAATAGGAATCTGGAAATAACATTAAATTCCATATAGAAAAAATTAATAATAATGTCCAACAATTCTCTTGGAAGGGGAAAATGGTCTTTGCAAGTTGCAAGATTTAACTTTCTATATCCAAAACAAACTCGACCAATTTGCACAAGAATGGGAACTAACTTAATATCTTAACTTGTTATCATTATGACTCCAGATTTCTCTGAAACCACCTACACTTGGCTTACCAACTTACTCTTCGAAATAGGATAAATTACTCTAGTATTAGGATGCTTTAGTACTTCCTTTTCAAAACTTCTATCATTAGAGGATTTAGCCTACATTGTGTTTGTATAATTGACTTGGCACCCTCTTTAAGTAAAGTATGATGCATGCATATAGAAGGGCTTATTCCTTTAATATTTGCAATTGTTCATAAAATGGCTTTGTTGTTCTCCCTTACCACACAAACTACTTTATCTTCATACTCAAAATTTAACTCTATTGAAATAATCCCTCGAAGGGTATAATTGTCTCTCAAATATTCATATTTGAAGTGAGAGGGTAGTTTAACTCCACATTAGGTCCTTGCATATTAGAAGGTAACAACCTTTAGTAAGATCTAGGTAATTGTATGAAAGCAAGTTCAAATCTCTTAGAAGCTAGTTCAAAGAGTGCAAAGCAACCACTCTCTTAATTTGCTCCTCTCCAATCTCAACATCATTGGTTGATTCCAAATCTAGATGCTTGGTTAAAAGTGCTTCCAATTGGTCCCTGCAATTTAATTTAAAAACTCCCCACACTAAAGGATTAATAACAAAAACTACAAAATCATCTTGATGATGCTTTATGGCATCAAAAATATCAAAATAACTCACTTTCCCATCGAATTCCATTATGAAGGTACCCTCATAAAAATTTATCTTTGTTTGGATGGTGTTGAGGAATGGTCTCACTAATAAGATCGGTATGGGGTTATAGGAAATATCATCATCCATATTTACCATATCAAAATCTGCAGGAAACACTAAGTCTTTCGTCTACACCAAAAATATCTTCGGCCACTCCATCTTGATAAGCGTTAGTCCAATAAGCTAATTATATGATAACTTATTTCGTTCAAAAGGCTTACTTATAGAAAGCATACATAAAATGAGGCATAATATTGATTGATGCTTCTAAATCTAACATAACTATCTTAATTTTAGTGATACCAATCTTACAGGGAATAGTGAACATACTTGGGTCCTTACACCTAAGAAGTAATTTCTTTTGGAAGACTCCATAAACAACCCATTATGACCTTGTTATTACCTCTTAAATTTCTCTTATTAGTATATAATTCCTTAAGGAATTTTACATGCTTTGGCACTTATTTGATTGTGTCTAGTCAAGGTATATTTACTTCCATCTTTCAAAAAGTCTCTAAGATCTCCTTTTCCTTTTCCTCCTTATTTAACTTCGCTAACTTGCTATGAAAAGGTGGAGGGTTATCTTAACCACATTTGGAGATTCAAAATTTACCTTCAAACCAGATAAGGGATCTCCTTCTTCTGCTAGCTCCTTCTTAAATTCCTCTTTGTTGGCTACTTATGTAGGGTCCTTTTAAGATTTTCAAGCTTCTTAACAGTCTTTAAAGTCTCTGAACTAACATTGTTTGGATTTACTTAGACTACGATGGAAATTTTCCTCCATTTTAAGATTCTAAATAGTTGATAACAACTACGATTGATTCACCTAATTCTCTATATTCTAACTATAGCTTGCCTCTTAAATTTGAGATCTTGTCTCTTATTAAATATCCTGCTAGAATTGCAAAGTATTAGTAGAACAGGACTTAACCACTTCCTTTAATAATATACCTCAGTTAGAGGAGGAAGTTTGTGATTTAGGTTGAAATTATTGTGTACCATACGACCTAGTTAAGAGGTAGTTCTACTATTTATTTCCTCTATAACTCAAGTTCAAGTAATCTCTCTAAACTATGTTATAAGTCTGGGAATATAGATTGTACTGTTGCAAAAATTTTCCTCTCACAACGATAATATACTTTATGCTTCCATTTTGCAGAGCTGGGTACCCGTTTATTAAATGGTTTACATTGGTAAATGTTCTGCAAGCTTTCACCTGTGCTTGCCTTATAGTAATATGTCTATCAAAAGATGTTAGTTCATCTAAATAATGTTCTATGGATGAATTGTTTACCTTATTTACTTTATAAGCATTGTTATAAATGTCAAATTGTTGAGAGTTTGTAGCCATACGCTTGATTAAATTTCTTTCCTCCTTAGGAGTCTTTTCACTCAATGCCCTACCATTTGTTGCATCTACTGAACACATATCCATAGGTAATAATATTTCATAGAAGTATTGGATAAGGACTGCTCCTTGATATTGTGATAGGGATAGTTAGCACACAGCTTCTTAAATTTCTCCCAATACTCGTATATGGATATGGATTCTCCACAATGTTGCTTGATTCCACAAATTTCTTGTTTTATGATTGTCGTCTTAGATTTCCTATAGGTAAATAAAAAATCCAATCTTTTACTAAAACTTTTAGTAAAAATAGAAAAGCAAATCATATTGAAAAAATCCAATATGATTTGCTTTTTTATGACCCTTAGAGTTTTCATACTAAGATAAACCATATCAAGATCCTTGAGATGCTTATGAGCATTGTACCTATATGACCATGAAAATTAGGCAAAAGATGCATCAAACTAGACTTAAGCTCAAAAGTAATATGCTTAACAAAATTTAGGAAAGTAATGTATAAAGGTCTTTGGGTCAATTCTAGCATAGCCAACTTCCTTAGAATTCTCGAATTGGCTATAGCTTCTTTCAAATCAATTCCTTGCTCTATTCCTTGAGTTGTTATGTTCTCCTTATGTAATCTTCACAACGTCCTTTTAATCTTTGGATCAAATTTTATGGGATCTTAATAAGGAGACCTAATCACTGTTAGATTCAAACATTAAGAAACAAAAAGATCAAGAAATAAGTATAAAACCAATTATATAGTTAGTTATCATATGATTTAGTTAGGAGGTAGTTTTACTGCCTGTTCCCTCTATAACTTAGGCATGGGTGATCTCTCTAACATCAGGGTCTGGGAATGTAGATTGTAATATTAGGAAAGTTTCCTCCTACAACTTTAACATACTGCATGTTTTCCTCTTTCAAAATTGGGCTCTCATTTACCAGATAGTTCACATTGGCAGATGTTCTGCAAGCTTTCACCTATTCCTGTCCTATAGCATTCTGTCTAATAAAGATGTTAGTTCATCTAAATGATGTTCTATGGATGAATTGTTTATGAACATTATTAAGAATGCAAAATTATTGAGAGTTTGCCGCCATACGCTCAATTAAAATTTTTACCTCCTCGAGAGTCTTTTCACCCGCCACTTACTGCATCTATTAAACTTATATCTATAGGTAATAATCTAACTGCATCTATTAAACTTATATCTATAGGTAATAATCCTTCATAGAAATATTGGATAAAGAGTTTCTCCTTGATATTGTGATAGGGACAGTTCATACACAATTTTTTGAAGCACTCCCAATACTCGTATATGGATTCTCTGTAATGTTTCTTGATTCCACAAATTTCCTTCCTTATGCTTCCCATCTTAGATGCTGGAAAATATTTCTCCAAAAATAACCTTTTCATTTCAATGAATGTGGTAACACTTCCTACAGGTAAATAATAAAGCCAATCTTTACTACATAATTTAGTGAAAATGTAAAAGCTCTCAATATTATTTACTCCTTCATCATCCCTGGAGTTTTCATACTAAGACAAACCATAACAATCTCCTTGAGATTCTTATGAACATCATTAACTGCAAGACCATGAAAATTAGGAAAAAGATGCTTCAAACTAGACTTAAGCTTAAAAGTAATATGCCTAATAAAATTTAGGAAAGTAATGTATATAGGTCTTTGAGTCAAGTCTAGGATAGTCAACTCCCTTCAAATTCTTGGATTGGCCATAGCTTCTTCCAAATCAATTCCTTGCTCTATTTCTTGAGTTGTTATATTCTCCCTACGTAATCTTCATAATGTACTTTCAATCTTTGGATCAAATTGTATGGGATCTTAATAACGAGACCTATTCAGTGTTATGCATAAACACTAACAAACACAAAAGGTCAAGAAATAAATATAAAACTAATTATAAACAAATATATATACAAAACACCAATTACTATCAACTATAAAGACTAAATTAACTCCACTTCCTGCAACGATGCCAAAATTCTTGATGCATATTAAACACACCAGAAAATAAAACCTAATCCTGCATAACTAAACTTGTAGTAGTGGTAAGAAAGGATTGTATCCATAGAGAGTGCATGAATAACTTTTATAATGAACAAATCAGTGAAATAGTATTGATGGTTTGGATGAAATTAATTGATGCAATAAAATAAAATAAAACTATAGAAGATAAATTAAATCAAACAATACAGTATTATAAGAAGTAATAAATGGATTTGTGTCCAATTCTCGATTCAATCTTAACCTTCACATGAATATGCATAATTAATTGTAACATTGTTCGTAAAACTCTCTTAAAACTGTTAACTGTGGATTAACAACAAGCTCTGTTAATCCCAATTTTTCTTAGATTATAATTAATTAAATAAGATCTTTATTTAAATCTAATTGTTAAACAACCCATAACAAGCTCTCTAGATTTAATATGACAACTGCATTAAGGATTAGGAAAACTGATTATTCTAAGCAATAATCACACAAGCTCATTGTTTTAACTGATGTCATGTTATTCATAATGATGCATGATCATTAGTTTATCATGCACGAATCAGATTAATAATAAATATGGATTTTAATTATGATTTTGGCAATAAATCCAAACACGAATGACCTAGAGGCCATATCTAAATCAGTCATACATAAATCCTATACTTTAAACAAATAATAATATAATCAATTCTAAAATATTGTTAAAAACAACACCATTAAGAGTGATCAATGCCCAAACATGTTTAATGGCTTTTATATCCCTTTTAAACTAGAAAGAAAAAGATTAGTTGCTTATAGCTCGTCAAAAGGTAAGGAATTTGCATCCTTTGGTGTCTCTAATCTCTTTATATTCTGTATATATTTTGAATGGCCTCTTTATTGACTTTTTATACTTCAAAATTAGAGATATTCAATTATACAATGTCAATTACATAGGCATGTAGGTAATGGGTTTATTAATGTTCCAGAAATAGCGAAATTACATGTTTATAGTTGGATACACAGGTAAGATACATTGTTGTGTAACTCACTTGCATGACCGTGTATGTCTCCAGATAGGCATGTAGGTCATAGACATGGTTGAAACAATATATTCGAGTTTGTACACATTTTTAGTGACTTGTATAGTCCCATACACAATGTGTAAGTCTCACACACAGCATATACACTTCTACACGGGTGTGTAAGTCACATTAAATATAATTTTAGAAATTCTTTATCCCTTTTTCACCCTAGCTCATCTCCTTTTTGCTCCACAAGTGCAAATGAAACTGAACGTTAATAAAACTATACCAAGGATGTGAGTTTAGTTCATTTTGGTTCTTTTTCCTCCAACTTGTACATAAACCAAAATTTGGACCAAAATTAGTTTGTTAGATGCAACATAAACATTAAACACTAAGCATTAGGCATTGATGTTGCTCTTCACCTGGGAAAAGATTGTATAAAGGTTCCTCTTTGTTAGGTAAAGATTTTACAAAGTTTATTCTTCAACTTAAAAGAAGAATTACAGTGAAAATCCAAAAAGAGTCTTGGGTGGACATACGTAAGGATTGTTTGTAAACTTTTTTTTACTATTTTACTTTATTACTTAAGAGCTTTATTAAAATTCATCATTTTACTTTATATTATAAATTAAGATCTTTTCCATATTAAGTTAGTAACCTTTCATTAAAATTTTCAAACGTATTAAGTCAGTAACCTTTTGTTTAAAGTTTTGTAAGTGTCTAATTCATCCACTCCCTAGGTGTGATTAGGAACCAAAAAATGGTATTAGAGATGGTTTATTAGGCTAACATTTCAAATGAAATCCTATAACAAAGATCACAATAGAGTATTTAGGATCATCTTCATCATATTTTAATCATGAGGAAAAAATTAGTAAAGCCCCCTTTTTTTGATGGAAATGACTATCTTTATTGGAAAATAATGACGAAACTTTTCATAAGGGACAAATGAAACTAAAGTTAGCATGCTAATGCACCAATAGGAATTATTTCAAACCAAGCATGATAAAATATTTCTAGGATGGCGACTCATTTTACTAATATTATCAATGCTCTAAAAGGTCTTTGAAAGACCTATACTAACATTAAAATGGAAAGAAAGTTGTTTAGGTCACTTCTAAAGACATGAAAAGCTAAATTGACGGCCATACAAGAAGCTAAAGATCTACAACACTATAATTAAAGGGATTTATTAGATCTTTTCTTACATATGAAATGAGGCTCTAAAAGATGAAAGAAGAAATGACGCTTTAAAAAAATATCATTTAAAGCCTCAAAGGAAGAATCAAGTGAAGAGGAAGAGACATCAACTATTGGAAGTGATAAAGAAGATATTAATTTAATCACTATAAAATTTAAGAAATCCTTTAAGAACTCCTAAAAAATAAATGAAATCAAAATTGGTAAGATAAATCCAAAAAAACCAAATAATAATATTTACTTTAAATGTAGAAAAACTGAACATATAACGTCTCAACATCCTCTCCTCAAAGGAAATAATAAATATGAGATAAATGATAAAAAGGAGAAGATGGATAAAGGTAATAGAAGGCACTTAAAGCCTCTACTTGGGTGACTAAATTATTCCGAAAGTGAGCATTTAAAAAGAGATATAGCTTCTATGTGTGTCATCTGATATATAATGAACTAGTTGAGATCATTGAAATCAAGAGCATTAAAAAAAGGTATTTTCCAAACTCAAAAAGGATTAAAATAATTTAGATGTATGCATGAATGAGCATGAAAAGAGAAAAAATAAGTTGCATAGTATCAAGGCATCTAAAAGTATGGATGTTAATGATAATCATGACTTAGATGAATTAAAACATGAGAATAAAGCATTGAAAAAGGAAGGTGATGCCCTCAAGGACTCATTTTCCAAGTTTAGAAAGGGAAGTTGGAAATTTAAAAACATTTTTAGAGCTCAAAAGAATTCAAATAATAGGGCATAAATTGAATATAGTTATGGGAGTGTTTCCAACAATAAAACTATTATTTTTAAAGGAAAGCATTTACATAACGAAGAATCATTATCTAGGATTATAAATGAACATGGAGCATCCACATAAAACATATACAAATGACACATTCACTAGGGCTTACTCTAAGAGAAGGATATATATATATATATATATATATATATATATATATCCTTATGATTTTTCTAACCAAAATATGAAGTTCCTAATGTCTATTAGTAAAGATGCATGGATTTAGCATAAGGGACTTGGACATGTAAGTATGGACTTCTTCTCCAATCTTAACTCCAAACAACTTATTAATGAAGTTCCAAGGGCTAAATTTGAGAAAGAAAAAAATTGTGGAGCTTGCTTTGGGAAAGCAAACCATGAGCTCATTTAAAAGGAAAAAGTCATAACTTCCATTAGACTTTTGCAATCACTTCATATAGATTTGTTTGGTCTAACTAAAGTTGCTAGTTTAGGTGGTAAAAATTTATGCTTTTGTCATAATTGATGACTTTAGTATATTTACTTTAGTTTAGTCTTAAAAAATAAATATAAATGTTTTGGGGAATTTGTCGCATTTTCAAAGAGGATTTAAAATGAAAAGAAGCTCTCTACTACATCTATTATAAGTGTCTATGGTAGGGACTTTGAGAACAAAAGGTTTGAAAGCTTTTGTGAAGATAATGATATCTTTCACAACTTTATACTACAATGACCCTAAAAATGGAATTATCGAGAGGAAAAAATAGGACTTTATAAGAAATTGAAAGGACTATGATAAATGAGATAATATCCCTAAATATTTTTGATCGTGCTTCTGCATGTCACATTTGAAATTGAGTATACCTAAGATTGAATTTAGATAAAAATCCTTATGACTTTAGGATGGTAAGAAGCCAAAAATGAGTTACTTCAAAGTTTTTAGGTGTAAATACAACATTTTAAATATTATAGATAACTTAGAGAAGTTTGATTCCAAAGAGAATGAAAGGAATTTTCTTAGCTATTCCTTAATTAGTAAAACATATAGGATGTTTAATAGGAAGATTTTTATTATTAAAGAGTCTATGTATATTTTATTTAATTAATCTATGCCTATTATAAATAAGAATGATCTTATAGATGATGATGTAGGTATATCCAAGGAGTAAGAGAAATTAGCCCTTAAAGAAACTAAAAGTGATCAACAACACACCTTATATGAGCACGGTTTCAAACTAAATGATTAAAACTTGAAAAGAACCATTCTCCAAATCAAATTCTAGGTAATGGTCAATAAGAGTCAATCACTAGCTCTCATCCTTCTTTCATTTCTCAAAGTGAACCTAAGATTATAGAAAAAGCTCGTACTGATCAAAGTTGGTTTTTATGATAAATAAGGAAACAATTTAAGAGGAGTCTAGTGTTTAATTTAGTACCTAGACCTAGCGATCACAAAATCATAAGTATCGAGTGGTATTTTAGAAGCAAATTAGATGAATTAGGTACCATTATGAGTAATAAACTAGATAGTGGCAAAAAGGGTACAATTAATAGGAGGGAATAGACTTTGATGAAACTTTTACTTTAGTGGCCAGGTTAAAAGCTATTATATTTTTACTTGCATTTTCATTCTACATGAAATTCAAATTGTTTCAAATGGATGTTAAAGGTACTTTTTTAAATAGTTTTATTCAAGAAGAATTTTACGTTTGTTAACATCTCAATTTTGAAAAGCATGATGCACCTAACCATGTTTACAAATTTTCAAAGGCTCTATATAGTTTAAAATAAGCTCCTAATCTTGGTAATGATAGGTTAAGTGCATTTTGTTTAGAAAATGCTTTCTCTAATGGCAAGGTTGACACTACACTCTTTACTAAAATTCATAAGCAAGATATTTTAATTATCTATATTGATATTGATAACATTATTTTTGGTGCGACTAATGAGAGTATGTTAAAAAAAATTTAAAGTATATAGAGTAGGGAATTTGAGATGAGAATGATGTGAGAGCTTAACTTCTTTCTTGGACTCTAAATTAAGAAAATGAAGGAAAGTATCTTTATTAGTCATGCAAAGTACACCAAAGAACTACTCAAATGCTTTGGAATGGATCAAGTCAAACCATTAGGGACTCCTATGAGCATCATAACAAAATTGAACAAAGATAAAGAGGGCAAGTCAATCGATGTAAAGTTCTATTGATTTATGATTAGTAGTTTGCTTTATCTTATCACAAGTGGGATGTGTAGTGTATGCTTATGAACTAAAGTTCAATTGAGTCCTATGGAATCCTAATTTCTAGTCATTAAGTGCATTCTTAGATTTTTATGCAGTATTATTTCATTAAGACTTTGGTATCCTCACATACTTTCTTTAACATACTAGATTATTTAGATATGGATTATGATGTTAGACTTCTAGATAGAAAGAGTACATATGTTACTTATGAATTCCTAGGAAATGCTTTAGTCTCATAGTTTAGTAAGAAAGAAAATTGGTTATCTTATCAACCACTGAAGTTTGATATGTAGTAGCTAATAGTTACTATGCTTAAATTATATAGCTTAGACCATAACTTAGAGACTATAGAATGGGCCTTACTAAGATAACTATTAAGTTTGATAATATTAGTTCTAGTTATATCGTAAAGAACCCCATTCAATACTCTAGAACCATGCACATTAAAATTAAATACCATCTTATTAAAGATCATGTATGAAAATAAGTATGTTAAGTCAGAATTTATGGATTAATGTCAATTGGACAAATTTTCAACTAAACATTTGAGTGAGGATATATTTTGCACAATAAAAGAGAATTGGGGATGATTCATGGAAACTCTATAGGTTAGATGACTCTTTTAATGTTTATGATAGTTATTAATCAATATTTCCGTGATTTATTATTTGTTTTGATCTTTTAATTTTAGTGTTATGGTTGTTTTTCACATTATTAGGATGTATTAGTCAAGTAACACCTTTACATGGTTGACCAATATCCCAAAAAATCCACCCTTATGCTTTCTAATAAGTTTACTAGATGTTTAATCGCTTGTTCAACATATAACCATATAGTTCGATCGATGTTCTCATGTGGTTAACTAATATCCCCTTGTATATGAATTTTTTTCTCCAATGAGCTTGTCAAGAGAGTGGTCAATTACGTTGGTCATCATCCTTCATTGGTCAACCAATATCTTCAGTGGTTGACTAATAAAGTGAATCTTAAGAAACTAACTCTTGCAATAAGTTTGTAAAAGGTTTGTTATATAATATTGTTTGACATTTAAGTTTTGGTTGACCAATATATTTGACTGGTCAACTAATATCTCTACTTTAAAAGCAAAAACATATTTGTTTCTTCTTCTTCGCCGATGCTTCCTCTTTCTACTTCTCTCCTCTCTGAACTAAAACTAACATTAATGCTTCTTTTCTCACACCCTGGCATCTAACAACCAAGATTCCCCCTCCTAGCACTCTTTTTCCTTGGTTTTAATCATTGTGAGTCTTTTTGAAGAAGGCATATTGTTTAGTCCTTTTATAGAAGCTCCACCATTTTTAGTGTACCTTTTCTTTCTCTAACGAGCTTCAACATAGTTCCTCAATGCTAATGAGCTCTTCTACACCCAAAAGGCCAAGCTTCAACAACTTTATCATTAATTCATCCAATCCTATTCAGGGTAAACCATAACTCCACCAATTTTTGGGAACCATAATCCTACACCTATGACCCTCTCTCAAATCAAATTCTAGGTAATCAAGATGAGTATTTTGATATTGACTCTCTTTAGTTTCACTTAGGTTTTGTTATAATTTTTGGGCCTCAGGTGAGGTCGAGCTTGGGTAGCTTGAGCCTAAGATTGAATCAAGACCTAGCCTTTTAAAAACATTAAGCCTGAGGCCCAGTCATCTCAAGCCTTTGTGTAAATTGGACAAATTTTTCTTAAGCCATGTAATTATTTTTGACAAGAAATAACAAATGTACATGTGAATGAGCCTTAAGTGGCAGCTATGACTTAAATGAATAAATCCTTACTATTTTGGCACAAGAATGCATGAAGACCTTATGTGGTCACATTTATGAAGGAGTAAATGTGAGGGACATAAAATTTATTACATAAGAGACTAATTCATGATGTGGACATGTGTCATTTTGGTGAGACAAAATCAAAACAATTTGTAATATCTAGTGGACAAGAATTGTTGTGGATGATGTAAAGAGTTAAAGGATTAATTAAACAAAGATGGTAAGAGATTATATAATGGAATGCTATTGGGAATTTACTTTGCAATGTGTAGGACAACCCTCTTCAACGTGTAGCTTAAACAAGAATGATGGAGGAGCTACTCCATCTTCATTCAGCCAAAGCTTCACTTGTCCCTTGGACTAGAATTGATGTTATTAAATTGCAGCTGCTCCCTTCATGCATAGATCTCCAAGTTATTGCCTTTAGGAAATAATTTTTGTATGTTGTTTAAGCCTCCAACCGTGGATGACACCTCCATCAACGCTAACTACATGCAGGCAAAAGGTGGACAACACATAAACACCTGATTCTAGTATTTTAAATCACTATTTCCATCCTCTTTAGCTAGTCACGTGAATGCTTAAGCTGGAAGCATGAAATCCCTTATGAATTGTGTGAATGATTGAGCTGATTGCATGGTTAAATGAAGAGAAAAACGACATGGTAAATGGAGAGAAAAACAACATGATAAATGGAGAGAAAATCAGTAAGTATATTCATATCTTAAGTGTATTGTTCAATGGTTGTTAATTTGCAACATGTGGATGCTATATTTGTGGCTTAATGGTTGTTCAATGGATGCATATATGTTGCACATGGTTCAATGGTTCAATGTAAGGAAAACAAATGTATATACTATGTACATTATTTAAATGGAAAGAAGACAACATGTATAAATCATAAAAGTCGTTCAATGATTGTTTAATGGTTGAATGAAAAGAAAACATAATTTTAATCTTACTAAATACTAAGATTTTAGCTAAGCCCTTTTTTATGAACAAGGTGGTAAGTTATAGATATACTTATTAGGTTTTAGGAGCCCTTCAGGGGTCTCCCTGATAGCTGAGTAAGATAATAAAGTTTTCTCGTCACCATAATCTCGGGACTAACAAAGGAAAAGAACCAAACACGTAAGGGTGGTTTATGATAAATGACAAACAGTGAGTGTGTATTTAAAATGATTTGTTAAGATGGTTTTTACCTTACTATGAAAAGTATGTTTATAAATATTTCCATTAGTGATAATACTGCATTTTAAAGTTAATCTTCATAAGGTTTACTTATACTTTAATTTAACATTTAATTGAGTTTTGGATGCATTCGGAAACTAATGAGATGTACACATGCTTTGAATTGGCATTGAATTGAAATTCACATATGTTTTAAATTGGCATAGAAATGGATTTTGAATATGTTTTAAATTGATATTGAAATGAGGAGCACTCATGTATTAATTGTGATTTAGACTATGGTACATCACTAGGTCTTTATACATATGATTATATCAATCAGAGTACATCCTAACATGCATGCCAGTGTTTGGGGGGCGTCTGTCACTAACATGGGTGGTGTTGTGTCTGTTAGTATGTCCTGTGAGTCGCCCTCTGCACATGTGGAGTATATATTATGCTAGCATTGTTACAGGTAAGCGATACAAAACCAGCTTCATAATAATCAGTATATAGAGGTTAACCATGCAAGGGTAAGTGATGTAGACCCAACTTCGTGGCCTTACACCTAAGGGTACCATATGGAAAAGAAAATTAGTGATAGGCTATGTTTTAAAAAGAAAGTTCATGAAAGTATTGATTGCCATCGCTGTATACTTTACAAGAAAAGTGGAACTTGATCTCATAAAAATTTATATGTTTTGTTTTACGTATGCATTAATCTTATGAAAAGAAAAGAATGTGTTTTGTAAGAACATTGGTTATTACTTAAAAAGAAAAGAAATTGTTTTCTTTTATGGAGGTTAATATTTGTATAAATGTTTTTATTGAAAAACAATAATAATCACTGAGATTGTTTAGCTCACCCTTTATTTTCTTTTTTTAAATAAAACCTCCCAGGTGCATGCTAAGGGGCTTCAGTGGAAGGGACTCCACCTCGCAAGTAGTCAACTTTGTCATGTGCTGCTGTGTCGGCATTTTTACCTTGTATATATTTTTTAGAACTATTGCATCTCCTTGAACATTTTTTGGAATGTAAATTTTTGTAAAGAATGGAGATGTATAAAGGTTTTTAAATGAAATGTATAGTTTTGTTGTAGCTTTTCAAAGTTTACTGATGTAACTATTTGAGGTTGCATAAGAGTGGATTTGAAGTCCACAATTTTTAGTTGAGAAATTGATGTGATAATAGAAGTGTTTTAAACTTTTACAGGGACTTTGAAATTTTTAGGATGTCAAAATAGAACCATTTTGCCGTCAAAATTTTAAATAAACTAAAAAACAGAACTCCACTGTTTACATTTCTTATTATTTAGTTGAAGCCTTTCCTTACCAAGGGTAATAGGCTTAGCTTCACAAGAACTTTCCAGCTGATTCGGATATCGACTGGAGGCCCCTCGTGGAGTGCTGAGTAGGTCTGTAACATCTCATTTCTATACTAAGGGTTAGAACTCTAGATTTCTGTAAATGGGAAATAGCAATGAGAGAGTAGAAGAGTGCATTTCTTGTTCAAGCATAATATAGCATTCATACACATGATTTTGATTATTACACGCATTACAATAATTTGTTTATGCACTCGTTTGGCATTTCTGGGTATAAATGATTGTTTTAATGTGATTATAATGTGAATTATGGATTATATGTCTTGAAAATTAACTTTGTGTATGTAATTAGTGATTTAGAATTTTTTGGTGAAATTTGAGAATTTTCTGGAATTTTGGGTATTTATGGACTAAAAAAAATGCCAAGTGACAGAACAATTAATAAATGGTAGTAAAAATAAGTGACAACTGACAAAAGAAATGATTGATATATGATATTGGGATTTATTGGGAGACAATTGGAGTAAAAATTTGAATCAAATGGACTAGTTATTAAAAATGAGACCAAATAAAACCATAGGAATAAGACATGTGGCAAGTGACAAGGGTCATGCCACTTGCCGCAAATCCATTTCCATGAAAATATCTTAGTGAAAGACCATGAGATGGTATCTCACTCATCATTTTTGTTGCTTATGCTTTTTCTTCATCTTCTTCATTTTGTTCATTCTTCTTCTCCATCATTTAGGATACTCACTCTCACCTTCATCATATTGAGTTTTACTCAACTCCTTCCCTTTGTTTCTTCAAGCTTCTTGTTGTCTTCTTCCTCTTTGTTACCAAAAACCTAGCTCATTCCTCCCTACAATGGTGATGATTGTGTGGTTCAAGGAAAGCTAGGGTTAAGTGAGAATTTGAAAATCAAGAAAACAAGTGAGTATAAAGCATTACTCTTCTTTATTTGTTGAATGGAACATGTTTTGATGATAGTTAAGAGTTAAATGATCATAAAATGAGGATGTGTACATGATGAAATCATGGATGAGAAAATGGACGTATAAATGTCTTGTTTTTATGTATATTGTGACTGATATTTCATAAGTTGTTGTAGAGATGAAGTTAGAATTGAAAGAGCATTAAAATGGTGTAGAAAATGTGCAAAAAGTGGTGATGAATATGTATATGTATGTGTTATGTTTTTGGTGTTTATGATCACTCATCGATTTTGATTTGTTTGTGAATGATATTGAGTTGAAGTGTAAGTAGGAGTGAAGAGGAAATAATGAAGATGTGAGTTAGAAATGATAGACTAAGCGAAAGAGATGAATTAGGATAAAAATGAAGTTAAATGTGTGCTGAAATATGTTAGATGGAGTGTTTTCACTAAACATGCATCTGTGTTTTGACCATATCTTGATCTGTAGATATCCAAATGGGATTATTTTTAGTTAATATTAAACTATAGACATATGAATACAATTTTTATGAAGGAACCAAATTTTGATTCTGTCTCTCAGGGTTTCAAAATTTTGCTTGAAGTTGAGTATTGTGTGCTGTCACCGTATGAGAATAGTCTGTAGTGTTTTGGGTATAAATTTCAGAATACTGAACTAAATTGAATGAACTTTAGTTAATTAGAAACTTAATACATGTATAAACATTTTTTTAAAAAAAGGTGTTGCTTAAATACCTCATTTTCTAGGTTATAATTGTCAGACCCCGTTTCTGGTGTCTGACTCAGACTTGCTTTCATGCTCTGATACCACAACTGTTAGGCCCCGTTTCTGAAGCCTAACTCCTCATACATGATTATTCATGCTTACTTTGATACCAACTTTGTCAGACCCCTTTCGGAGCCTAACTCTTGCTTGCTTACTTGCTCTGATACCAACTCTGTTACTTTCATGCATGCAGCATATCTTACTACGTAAGTTATCTTCCAGAGATAACACCTTATCCACTTTCGGATTATCTTCTCAAAACTTCCCTTTATTAGTCTCAGCTCAGCTCTTAGAACAGTCGACTAGTCCATTCCTACCTTTCAACCTGAATCCTTTAATCA
>JANZXR010000004.1:29538178-29557694 GCA_027575705.1 Erythroxylum echinodendron | reverse complement strand
CTGCCAAGAAGACAAGTCTACCATGCCTTTCCCAAAAGTCCACTTTACCCTTGGTACTTAAGCTACATACCGAAAATACCCTCAATTTCCTCTCATGCATTTATTCCATAAGCTATTACGCTTAAGTTAATGAAAAAAATTTCAGGGGGCCAACAATAATGGTCATACAAAATTCACCTGAAAGTAGAGTTAGAAAAGCTGAAGAAATGAAAGTATTTTACTAGGGATTTTCGGATGAAAGCATCCCACAATCGTGGGAATTGGTCTATGATCGTGGGAATGCCATAAAGGGCTGAAACTTTCTATCAACAAAACCCATGATCGTGGATGGTTATTAAGTGAAAAATGCACTTTTTAAGTATGGTTTGGAACAACAAATGATTAGCTGTTTTCCTATGATGCTTCTAGGCTTGAATAAAGCTTGAATTGAACCTAGAATGATGCTTGGATTAAGTGAATATGAAGTGTATGTAATTCAACATGTTGATTAGTGAAATGATGTGAATTATGTGATTACATGAATTGATGTGTTATGTGATTGAGTAAGCCATCGAGGATAGTCCACTCATTGAGTTCGCAAAATTCACCCTAAAATTTGCAACATATTTTTCAGGTTCAGAGGAGACGCCCAGTTAGACCAACTAGAGTCTAATCACTACATTTGAGTAATAGATAGAGGCCAGGATTAGTTGGCATCTACATATATTTTCTGTAAATTTAGTATTAAATATTGTATTCTGTAAGCTTCATTTATTGTATAATGAATTATGTTTGTAATAACAGTTAAGATCAAATACATTTTGTATTTGTAATGGGCCCAAAAGATTATTGAAATTTCGACAATGTGTTTAATGTTTGATCAAGTGTGAGTTTGTAATGATAATTGTAATTGGTGATGTTTTTAAATAAAATGGGCCGAAATGATTATGAGTTTTTCTAAAAATGTGTGTGCTGCGTGAAATTTTTTTTAATGGTTTTGATTGAGAGACTATCCTAGCACACCACCCTTGTAGAGTGCATTCTCGAATACCGTCAATGTGTTTGAGAATATGCCCTATGGGAGTGGGGTGTTACAAGGTTGCCTAATCATTGCAGGATAGGGGCTTGTCACTGGGCCCAAATGCCATCCCTAGTTTAAAGTAATTTAAAGAATTGGTCTTGTCTAATTCTTCATTAATCAAGGGTGACAATCCCTTTTTACAAAAACTTTTCGTATAAGCCCCACAAGTTTTAGGTTATTTTATAATAATATTCACCTAGAAGTGATTTGAGGTGACACCCATATCTTCTTTAAAATATATAATGTTGATATTAATCTCACTTATAATCTCATAAATGAGATCTTAAACATCCTCATTACTGAAAATCTTACATATTATATTTTTCATAACGAATACAATATTCAAACTTATTATGTGCCTGATAGAGTCAAATTCATTTTTAAGTTACATAACTATACAGAGGTCATTAGAATACCCGATGATGTTTGTAAGCCCAATGTTATCCCAATGTTATCCCTTATTTTCATCATTTCTTCAGTAAGTATATTTTTTTCTACTGGTGGTTACTTTACTTTTCTAGGATATGATGATCTTTATTTCTCTCCACCCTCATATTAAGAGAGTGAATTAATCTTAGTTTTTTCCTTTTTCTCAATATGGTCCTTTTCCATCGAACCAAGAAAAAGAAATAAAACATTCCCTTTGCACTAATACTTAACCAGTATTTTCATATTCCTCCCATTGGTGATGGGATTAATTTGATTTCTTTTTTTATTCTGCTACTCTTAGCCATATATGTTACCAATTGGTTGATGGTCAAACGACTCGACCATACTAGCAGCAACAACTCCGACCTTAATTTTTGTCCCTCATATATGAGACTCCCCTATATGACACTGGTTCTGATGAGCCTCTACTAAGTCATATTGTTGAGCTCCCTATGAATGATAAGGCTACTAACTCTCGACCTCATCGTAGGTCCCTATCTGATGCTCATTTGGTAGCCATTGAGTATTAGCTCACCATGATGTAAAGCAAACTTAAATCCTTTCAAAACTTTATGATACATTAACTTGATAATTCATATAACTTGATCGAGTCTCGATTTTCGCCTTCAACTAATCGATTTTTTAATTTTCCAAAAAGGGGAGAGTAATTTTGCGATATTAGATTAAGTGGGAGAGTGGCTTTTGTGCATACGATGATTTTTATTTTTTAAATATTTTATGTGTGAATTCTTCTTCTACTTATTATTGGATATCACTTATTTGAAATTAAAGATATATTTAGTTCCTGATATTGATTTATGTATTATGTATAAATTAAATGAAGCTAATTACTATTTTGATATCGATAATTGCTTGTGTGTTTAATTGTATTATTGCTCTCTAATATCACACATGTTTTGTCATCATAAAAAAGGGAAATTATTAAACTAAGGGAGCTTTAGATCAATATTTTAATGATAAAAAAAGATAAATCCTACTAATGAGCTTAACATCTTGATAAGAAGCTTTATAAGAATAAAATGAAATCATACATAACTCAAAAAGATACTTCATGAAGTTGATAAAAGAAGAGATGAAGTCCATAGCATACAAAGTGAAGTTCAAGTCATGAGTAAAAGAAGAATAAGGAACATATAATTCTTTTTTTATTTTACTATCATTTGTAATCTCATGTTGTTAGCTTGGCAAGCTTAAAGGCACTATGCATAAACATTTCATATCACTTCATTGTATGAGTCTTTTCATTCATCAAGAGGTGTTAAAGTTTTTTTTTAAAGAGAAAAACCTCTTGATCTCTCCAACACACTTTAGGAAATATTTTAGGAAGTATTTAAATTACAGTTGTATTAAACATATTGAGTTTGAGGATTTAAAGTTGTTAAAATCATGTTTTTGGGGGAATAGTTGACCTATGTGTGTTAGTCGTTAACCAAAAAAGGTCGAAGTTGTTAAATATGATGTTTATAGAGTTTATAGTAATATTGGTTGTTGTATTGGTTGACTAATAAGCCATATTAGTTGGCCAATTTGCTGAAATAATGTCTCAACAGCTAGTAAATATGCATATTCAATGCATATTGGTCTCAACAGCTAGTAAATTTGCATATTCAATGGATATTGGTCGACCAATATCCATTGAATGTGCAGATTTACTAGCTATTGAGACATTAGGCCAATATCCATTGAACGTGCAGATACCAATATGCTATATTTATTAACTAGTGCTTTTTAACTAGTCTTTGTAATTATTAGTTTTTATATTCAACAACTAGCTACCCTATAGTTACTTTTTCTCTCATTGGTTTTTACATCAAGAAGAATTTGAGTTCCTTTTACATATATTTCTAAAGGTTTTTCAATCATTTAAACATTCATTGTCACATTTTGATTGATTGAGCCTTTTTAATATCATCAGAGTAATGAACTACTTTGAGTTGTAAGCTTCCATTATACTTCTTTTTTATTATATTTAGGAGTGTTCTAAGTGGCATTAAGGTTGCTTTTCAACTTGAAAGAAGATTTTATAAGGGTTCCCCTTTGCTAAGTAAAGATTGTACATAGGTTATTTTTCTCCTTAAAAGAAGAATTATAGTGAAAATTCAAGAAGAGTCTTGTGATTGGACATAGGCAAGTATTGTTTATCGAACCACTATAAATCAGTTTACATATCTTTTCTCTTACCTTTGTACTTTATTACTTAAAAGCTTTATTAAAATTCATTATTTTATTTTATACTAGCATCCTTTATAAATTATGATTTATTTCATATTAAGTTAGTAACTTTTCATTAAAATTTTATAAACACCTAATTCATTCCTGTCTTAAGTACCATTAGGGTTTAAGATAGTTGTTATGTCTAATGTTGCTCGTTACATGGATAGATGAGAAGTTATATTGATTGTAAGTTATACATCCAACAAAATTGAAATTGTTAATTAATTTTAGACATGTACATATATGCAATTAATTAAAAAGACAATTTTTAAATTTTTTATAGATATTGTATCTTGATAGGTCATATGTGAATTGAACTTTTAACATAGGAAAATGACAAAGGTTATATTTTTGGATGATATCAGCATCGATAAGGTATTGGGTGATGATATTTTCTGAGAACATGAGTATGGAAAGTTGAAAGTAATGTTGTTGTTAGAAATTTATGGTAATATTTGAACAAACTATCTACGAAGAGTTAATTGATTAGGATATTAACTTACCTTTAATGTAGATGGTTGATTGCAATAAGGATCACTAGCATCATGGTGGCTAGGAAGTGGTGAGGAAAGTGCATAAGTTTTTTTTGTAAAAGGTGGTAAATGCAAAGGTAATGAGTGAGTAACTTATTGAGTTAGTGTATCTCTGTAATTTTTGGTTTATGCATGAATAGTTTTTGACATTTTAGTTTAATGATAGGAAAGAGAAAAAGTTCTAAGGCATGAGGTGGTGTCAATGATGGAGAATAATAAAAAAATTAATCCTGAGGCGTCAAGAGATGCCAATGACAAACTAAAAAATAGAAGATATCTCGAAATATAAAGAGACGTTGATGATCGAGGAAGATAAGTTTAACATCACAATTTGTCCCTTTTGCTCCACAATTTTTCCCTAGCACCTTAACCAATCCACCCCTTTAAGCTCTATTTTACTAACAATAAGCAATCTTGACACTTCAACTAAACCACCTCATTAAACTCTAATTTTTTTTACTAATAGAAAGTTTTAACAACTCAATCAGACCATCCAAATAAGACATGTTTCACTACCAATAGGCCATCTTGACATCTCAACTAAACACCTCACTTGAACTCTATTTTTTTTTACTAATATAAAATCTTAGCACCTCAATTAGGCCATCCAAATAAGGCATATTTCACTACCAATAGGCAATGTTAACAACTCAACTAAATTACATCACTTATTCCCTACTTCACCACTAATAGGCAATCGAGTGATGTCAAATTATTTTAAGTCCTTAATTTGAATAAAAATACATATGTGAAACACCGTTCAATGATTATTTGTAATGTAGGGATTATGCTATGAAGTGCTCTTTGACAATTAATGTAGGGATTATTGTAGTATTTTATACCAACTTATTGTTATTTGAAATTCACAAAATATTTATAAGTTTATTAGTTGCATTTGATAATTGACATATATTTCAATACAATACAAGTTGAGTTTCTCTAAAGATATGTTTATTGGCATGAAAAACAAATTATGGAACCAATTGATAAATATTCCATTTTGTGGTCCATTATAAGTCATTTTGAGAATAATTTAAAACTGTAATGCTTAGGAAATTCTATAATGTTATTATCCATATATATTAATTCAATTTCTCCAGTTAAATATTGTAATTAATGAATTAAAAAATATTGATTCAAATGTTTAAATACTACATATCTAGATTGCAAAAATCACAAGCCTATAAAAATATATCACCATTATAGAAAGAAAATCATACCATGACTTTAGAAAAATACTATTACTTGACTTATCACCTATAAGTGACAACCTAACTTTAATATATGAATTCTAGAAATTATCATAGATAATATAATACCTTAATACAAACTATACCATGAATCTCATCTAATACCATACGTATGAAACACTTTCACTTTATTATGGGAATACTTATGACTAAGAATAAAAAAATCATACCTTGATACAAATTATACCAAAAATCATATATCCAATACCAAATTCATGAATAAATAATAACACTATAAATCATTACATATTAGTAATACTTGACTTTAATATAGAAATAATATGACAGACAAAGAATACCATCAATTAATACAAACTATACTAGGACTTCAAATATTCAATATTATGCCTATGTATAGAAAATATCATTAATCATTAAAAATAAGAATAGTTATACTTATACAAACTATACTAAGACTAATTACATTCAATACCACTCATATGTACAAAAATACCTTCACTCATTAAAAGTAACAATACCTACACTTTAATATGAGAATTCCATGATAGAGTTTTGTGGATATCATTCTTTAATACAAATTATATCAGGACTTTATACATTCAATACTACGTCTATGCATAAAAAATACCATCACTCATTAAAAATAAGTAACTTCTTAACTTTAATATGGGACTAGCTTAATGATTGAATACAAAGGCTACTATACCTTAATATAAACTTCACTAGGACTCTATATATGCCATACCACACCTATTTATAGGAAAATTTCATTAGTTGCTATAGGTAAGTATCGCCTTTATTTTAATATAAGAATATCATGACTAAGTAAAAAGAATACCATGCCCTAACAAACCATATCAAGAATAAATACATTTAATACCACCATCATTTATTAAAAATAATTAGCACACATGTTAATGTAAGACTACCATGACTAAGTATAAAGAACATTATGCCTCAATATAAACTATATCAAGACTAAATACATTTAATATCACGCCTATGTATAAAAAAATTATCAATCATAAAAAATAAGTAACACTTTTATGTTAATATGGGAATATTATGATGGAGTATAAAGAATTCCATACCTTTATATGAACTATATTGTAAGGTCCCACATCAGTTGGAGAAGAGAACGAAGTATGCCTTATAAGGATACGGATACCTCGTCCCCATAGATGCGTTTTCTCAAGTGCGGGAAAAGAAAAACCGTGAGGGCCTTGGCCTGATGGGCAACCCAAAGTGAACAATATCTGTGTATAGGTGATTTAGGCTGTTACAAATGGTATCAGAGCTAGTTCCCGACCCGTTGTGCCAGCGAGGATGCTGGGCCCTAAGGGGGTGGATTGTGAGGTCCCATACCGGTTGGAGTGGAGAACTAAGTATGCCTTATAAGGGTACGGATACCTCCTCCCCATAGAAGTGTTTTCTCAGGTGTGGGAAGAGCAAAACCGTGAGGGCTTTGGCCCAATAGGCAACCCAAATAGGACAATATATGTGGACGGGTGATCTGGGCTGTTACATGTACTATGAATTTATTCATCTCATACCATATCTGTTTATAAAAAGTATTTTCAATAGTTACAAATAAATAATACCTTGACTTATCTAAAGGTACATGGTATTACACAAAGTTTAGTACATGCCTGTGTGTTGAAATATTTTTTAATAAAGATAAATAAACACAGTTCAATACATAAATCTGTATCTAGTTATGCTCATGCTAAATTTTTTCAAAAGGACATTATAGAGGACACAGATTGGCACAGGCTCGTGTACTAAATAGTGTACTTTATAGGTTTTCTTAGATATAATTAACTGCACAACTATGTGGTCAATCAACTTCATTATAATTGAACACAGGTTTTGGGTTCTTTATTTAAACACTACTACATAAAAAGATTGTATGGTAAAGTTGCTAAATTACTACTTATAAAAAGTACGTTGCATTCATATAAAAAATATCATCATACTATGATAAATAATAATTGCCTCTATAATTTATCAATCCCATAAATTACTTACAATAGTTATGTAATTTCAGATTATAAAGGGTAATAAAGAAATTTTCTTTGTAGAAATCTTCCTTGAGAAGTTGTAAGTAACTTATTTGGCTCATTTGAATTTATTCTACATCAACTTTTTCTTTTATTTCTTAGTGTTGAATAAAACTTAAAAGCAAACAAACCAAGGCTTTGTTAACTCTTAACAACCTATTTCATTTTGGACGCCTACATAATAAGGTAGTTAGTCTATCGATATATCGACCAAATAACTCAACAATAGACATGGTAAGTAGATAATTTCACTAGCCCCTTCCTTTCTCTATTTATAGAGTTTATATGTTTGTATTTTGTCTTTCTAATATATATTTTTATAAATGCATTCAGACATCATTTATGGGATCTTGAGTCTATTGACAATAACATAGTTACAAAGCATCACGGTGGCCTAAAAGTAGTAAGAAAAGTATAAACAACTTTGTGAGAGGTATTATATATAAAGTAATCAGTGAGTAACTTGTTGGATTAGAGTATGCCCATAACTTTTGGTTTGTTTATGAATAGTTATTCACATTTTAGTTTAATGGAAGGGAAGAGAATAAGTCTTAAGGTATGGGTATGTGTCTCTAATAGAGAATAATAATGGATAACTGATCTTGAGGCACGAAAAGATGCCAATAATATACCCAAAATAAAGAAGATGTCTTAAGGCTTAAAGATAGATCAATGATAGAGAGAGATAAGGATGACGAGGTCTCGAGGTTCTTGTACATATGATGATAGAGCAATTAAGTGAGAAACTAATCTCTAGATGTGAGGAGACATTAATGATGAATGAAAAAAAAGGATGCCATAATGTGATGAGACATCAATGAAAGAGAAAGATATAGATAAAGAAGTTTTAAAGCATGTGTAGGCATTAATAATAGAGAAAATAAGTGAAAAATTGTTCCCAAGATGCGAGGATACATTAATGATAGATTAAAAAAAATATGTCCTAAAGTTTGACAAGAAGTCCATGATAGATAAAGATAAGGATGAGATTGTTAATATACAAGAGGAGACAAAATTTAAGAAGATAAAAAAGAGGAAGTTCAAGATAATGGTATATATTGAAGAACCCTTTGTTGTATTTAGATAATAGTTTAAATTAAATTTTAAATTTTAGTTAAAATGAAAATGTCATCAAATAAAAGGTGAGGACTTCATAAAGACACCGATAAAGAAATTTCATTGAAAAATAAAGAAAAATAGAACAAAAAAGTGACAACGAGGATATAATATTATATGATTAGACACCTAACCAAGTAATTTTGTTTATGGATGCAAATTTTATAAAAGATATTATTTTACTTTAGGTAATCAGTGTAAACATTTTGAGGGGTTTAGAGGCAAGCAATGGTAATACTAAATGTGTGAAATTGGTGCCATATGGAAAGAAATCTAAGTCTTATATAAGAACTCTAACTTCTAAATCTTTGTATATTATGTTCCTCTAAAGGAAAGTTGGTCAAACAATGAGGTAGCTTAGTTATTTTTCAGGATCATATTAATGTTGATGAATATGTTGTTGCGTGTTACTTAACATTAATTCATTTTTGGTTGACTTGTTCCACCAAGTTTCTTGATCGTGATGTTTTTTGAAATTTTAGGTTTAATTTGACATTGAACAACATCCTTTCATGTTTTAAGTATAAGAATTGCATAAGTAACCTAGTGGGGGTCACATTGTGCAAATTAATTAAAGAAAGCAATTTCTAGTTTTCTTTACAATATTCTATCTCTTTAAATATGTCTTATGGTTTAAACAATTAATGGTTAGTTAGCAGGTTTTCATTAATTTTGTTATTTGCGAGTGTTGTTCTTAGCGTTCTTTTAGACAGATATATAATGGACTCGATATTTTTGATAAATAACCTTCACATCTTTTTTTTGTGAAAAGGAAGAATAATATTTTATATTGGAAATTTGGAATTGAAATTAATGTTGTAATGTTGTTAGGCAGACATAAATTAAGAGTTAGAGGAAAATATAGACAATTCCTTTTATTCTATTGATCTTTTAAATTTTTTTAAGTATACAAGAAATATTCACAAGGATTTGGATATTTGCATTAATGCATGCATGAATAAATGGTTAAGTGTATTTTTATTTATATTAGCATTGATGTATGATATAATGGTTAAGATAATGATTTAGAGTTGAATATTTCTTTTTCTATTTGTAGCATTTTGTCCTTGTACTCCAAAATAATAATTGGTGTTGTTGTTGAATTTCAATGAAAGTAGGAAAGATTGTGATATTTGACTCTAATCATGTGAAGGATGGTGTTAAAAAGAACTTGTGGACCACTGGTGGGTTGCAAATTATTGTTTGTACTATATATGAAAATATAAGATTCCATTACATTATGCATAATGTAACAAATATTAGTTTAGGGTTGAAGACATTATTTTTATGATGGTAATGATGTTATCTAATCTTCAATGTGATATTAAAGATTTCTAGTCCATATTTTCTATCTTTATAAGAGAAAAGTAAGAAAAATATCATGTTTATCCCTATTTGAATGTATAAACGGGTTTTCCAATTTCACATTGTTTTAAAGTTGACTTATAAAAATTAATTGACATTTTGAGTAATATGTTTATTGTTGAACAAAGCGACGATTATGGAATTTAACTATGATACAGAATGGAATTTTTTATGGAATAGGTTCCTACATTAGTAATTATGGTATGTTTATATTTATATATTATGTGCACCCTTTAGCATGTAATATAATGTTGCTAAAGCATATGACTTATAGTAGAAGTAGTTGATTGAGATTCAAAAGCACCCATAAGATTAACGATTTCAACTGATTTTAATTTCTTACATCGTCATTATATTCATCCTTTAACCTGATTGTTTATAATGATTATGTTATGGATTGCTATTTGACAATTAATGTAAGGATAATTCTAGAATTTTATACCAATTTATTTTTATTTAAAATCCATTATATATTTATAAGGTTTTGGATGCATTAAGATAACTGAAATTTATTCCAGTATATTCTTAATTGTTCAATGGTTGAGTTTCCTTAAAAATATGTTTATTGGCAAGGAAAATGAATTGTGGAACTAATTGACAAATATTTCCTTTTTCTATGGTCCAGTGTAAGGTGCTTAATTGGAAAATAATTGAAAAATGTTAATGCTTAGGAAATTCTTTAACATATCACCTATCACCATTAGTACAATTTTCCTACTTAAATATTGTAACTAATAAATTAAAAAAAATTCAGTCAATGTTTTAAATACCATATCTCCGTATTACAAAAACCATAAGCTTGTAAAAAAAAAAGACCACCATCACACAATGAAAATCATAACAAGATATTGTAAGAAAATATAATCACTTAACTCTTTACATATAAGTCACACCTAAATTTTATATGTGAATAACATGATTATGAACAAGGAATACCTTACATCAATACAAACTATACTAAGATTTCATACATTCAATATCAGCCTATGTATAAAAAAATAACATCATTTATTGAAAATAATTAACACGTACACTTTAATATTAGAATACCTGAATAAGTAAAAAGAATACCATGCCTTAGTACAAGCTATACTAGGACTTAATACACTCAATTCCACATTCTATACACAAAAACATATCATCACTCATTAAAGATAAGTAACACCTTTACTTTAACATAAGAACACCATGATTGAGTATAAAGAATATATAACTTAGCACAAACTATATTAGAGTTCTATACACCCCATATCATGCTTATATATGAAAAATACCATCAATTATTTTAGATAAGTAACATCTTCACTTATTTAAAGGAATACAATATTGGACACAGTTTTGCATATGTTCGTAAGCCAAAATCATATTTACGATAGAGAGAAATAATATGGTTTAGTATAGCATTATATATTAAGAGTTTTTAAAGGAATACTATAAAAGACATAAATTGGTACACACTCGTGTATCAAACCATATCTATTATAGGTTTTCTTGGATATCTTTATCTACATACCTGTGTGGTTAATCATATTCGTAAACTATGCATATGTTTAGGGTTCTTTATTTAAACATGGGTATATAACACATCCGTATGGTAAATTAATGTGTTTTTTTTTAAGATCCATTTCATACTTAATTTTCAAATTTCTACCTACCAAGTAAAATTTGAAAATATGAGCAAGAGGTCATCATCAATTAAGAGTAAGGACATATTAAAGAGATGAGTAGCCCTATACATTAAACTCAGAGTATCCGAGGAGTCCACACATCCTATGCTATGTTTCAATAATGAAGATCATATAAAAAGGCATCAAATCCTAAGAAATAGACCTATCAAATCTAATAGACATTTCTAATTGTATTCTTTCTGCCAAATTGCTTCAATGGAGACTATGATAGAGGAAATACATAAGGCAAGGTCGATAACATTTTTCGTTATATTTAAAGATACATACTAGTGGAATTTTTGTTAATATTTGAGTTAAAGAGGGATGTAACTTGGGACCAACACAATAGAAGTGTTTTTTTAATGACTTCTCTGAAGATATATTTGTACTTATAAATCTTTGGCATAACATATTGTAAAGAACTTGTAACTACAATTCTATTTTAATAGAGTTCACACATTAAATCACCAATATTGTGTTTTTTTATTACTCACACCATATTAAGCAAGAGGGAGAGTATAAGTGTAGTTATATTATGAGATTTGTTTTACTTATGATGATTAGTGGAGGGTTGATATCGTAACTTAACCTTCTAGTACATAAATTGTTTAGATATTACGGCAATGAGAAAAAGTGGACATATATAGATGGTCATAAATATCATTTCTAGCCAATAACCTACATTTATTTAACCAGCTTCATTAGATGACTATTAATGCCAAAAATTGATACAGAAGTAATGTGACACATATGCTTAGTGAAGAAGGTGAAAGGGCAATATGTTTTAGTTGCTAAAGAAGTTAACGAGTTTGATGTTGATAAGATCATGATATAGGATGATGAACTTGAAAGGACCATTGATTAGCCATTCCAGAATGCTTAATAATATTAGGGGGAGAGGTTAGTAAAACTCGAGAATGCTTTTCTACTGTCTCCATATTCAATGTGGAAGAATATACAAAGTGCTCAAGTTACATTATTGCATTAATAGGCCAAAAGTTAAGGAAGCAATGACAAACATTTAAAGAGATATAAGAACTCAATATAAGGTTCAAGATGAGTAGTTGAATTGGATGGAGGATGCAATTATTCATTATTCCACTAATGGTGGAATTGATTTTCCACCTAAGCTACTTTGTAATTTAAATTTGGAGGAGAAATAATAGGAGAGTACTCAATATGACTCCATTAGACAATAAATATACTGGAATATTTTTTGGCATCTTGTATTATGATTTCTCTACCTATATCTGTTCTACATTAAACATTTTTTTCAATTATAAGTTACAAGACTTTTCTTTTCTATACAGTTTATTGCCATATATATATATATATATAAACTTGTTAACAGTCTATCATAATTTGCAATATATATTTAATCATCAAAACTAGGAGACTTTATCTTCTTAAATACAAATATTTAGATGTTGCATTTATGTTATTTACATTGACAAGAATCTAAGAAACTTAAAAAAAAATTGATCTACAAACACTTACGTATGGTAAACAATAGGACCTTTGCTTAGGCTGGACTAATTAGATCTTGTTTTTATAAAAAGGACCATTAAGTTCATTAATAAACACATATCATTATTTATGTAATCCTTTAATTTCATCATAATTGGACCATAAGATCGATCAATTATTTGTAATCCCTAGTAAAAACTCTATGAAGAGTTTGTTTCTATAATGACTTAATGATTATAAGAATCTGAGTAATAAAATTAGGCACATTAGGTGTCTCAACTAATCAACCTAAATACATCCAAAGATCAACAATCGATCTTGTTTAGAAACACAATTTTTCTCAGAGAAACAAGGTGAGTGTTGAAGTGTTAATAAGTAATAAAATAAAACCAGATTAAGAACAAATCAATAATCACTATGGGAGTATCTAACCTAAGGTAGAATCTCTAACTTTCTTGGATCAGTATGGGTGATAAAATTATCCATTATATTATTAAAAACAGAGGTTAGGACACACATATAAGGTAATATTGAATGGTTGAACTAATGAATAAATTATATAAGTATAATAGTGAAAGATTATAAATGGTAAATGAATGTATTGGATTGCATAAAGCCTTATATAGTGAATCTTCTAATAGTAATATACTTGATTCATTGTAATCTTTTTAATTTTTGTGAGAGATTAGGATACCTTTCTTATATTTTTTTAGTTCTTTCAAAAATAAGGTTTTCTCTTATTTTCAATAGTCATGTAACTCGTATCAATACAGTGAGGTTAATCTTGCAGGAATAACAACCATGAACCATAAAGAGTGTGCATTGCATCAATCCTAAAAATGAGGACCATTTTGACCATACTAGTCAGGGTTGTCCATCCTAAAGGATTGTTATCACCAAGTAAAGAGTGATGACTATGCAAAAAATAAGTAACGACTAAATTCATTATATAAACTTTAAAAAAATTGTAACTTCCTTATCCAGTAAACATATAATAAAATGGGAAATTAAATGCAACAAAGGTTTATAAAACATAATATTAAGTTTGAATAATATGAAAATAAATATATTTAGCAGTTCAATTTATTATAGGTAGAATAATACTTTGTTCTTGATGACAAAATATCAATATTAAACTTCTAGAAGAAAAATTAGAGGAAATTATCACAAATGGTAACTTGAAAACTAAAGAAGAAATTACAAAAAGACACTTAAAAAATTATTGAACTAGATATAACATGAACTAAAAATTTAACTAACCATATATAGATATTTACCTAATTTTTTTAGACAACTATGTTATCCTTATATGTATTACAAGCAAATGTAATAATATTAGCCAAAAGATCGTTCATGTTAAGTATTAAAAACTTTTTAAAAACATATAAGGTAAATTGACCTATTGATAATGTTGCTTCTGATTTAAATCAATTTTTATTTGAAGCTATAAATCCCTCTTATTGGACCTAATAATTTTTACTAGATTATGTCCCTCACCATCTATATGGTCATTCCTTATCCTATTTCTTCTTCTTTTTTTTCCCTTTCATTTATGGATGTTCCTAACTATTTGAAATTGACATTGTTTAATTTTCTTCTTCTCTTCTTCTTCTTCTTCTTCATTAGTGTTTAATTGTCCCAAATTGATGTTGCTTATTTTTCTTCTCCTCTTCAACCTTTTACAATGTGTATCATTTCCTAAAGATTCCACATTTACTTTAAAATATCAATACCATGACTATTAAAACTATTCAATTACTCCTTATATACAATACCATAACTCCATATAAAAAAAAAATCAAACATTACAAATTTCATTAAAACTTATTTCCTTGATCTATTCTTATATATGTTTGAATCTATAACTAATACCATATAAATTTTAAGACATCTCCAAAATTGTATAAAGGGAATAAACTTTTTATCCTCAAGGATTGAAACTTTAAATTAATTAAGGAGGTTTAGTTATTAAATTATTTACCATTAATTATGGATTTATAAAACAATAAAACATCTAAATTCTCAAATTTACAAAATACAACAACCAAATACTTCTACAAGATCCTTAGAAACATAACATTGAATATATTTAAAGGTTATTACAACTCAATTATACTCCTAATTGTATTAAATAATTATTATTTTAATGGAATTATAATTTTTTTCTAAAATTACTACTTTGAACTTATCTAAAGAATAAGACGACAATTATACTCATTATTGCATTAGTTAATCATCGATTTAATAGAATCTATAAAATATTTTGAACAATTTCTGAAGTCCCCCATTTTCATCTATAATGATTACAATTTTAACTTAATTATAATATATAGTTAACTTCAATCCATAATTACTGTCAAATTAGCTCCATTATTGTGACTCTAATTTTTTAAAGTATATATGTTTATGCTTGATTTTATAATTAATACCGTTCATAATTTCAAAATGTATAAAATTTACATAAAACATCAGGTTTAAACTATTGACATATGCATAAATAATTAGATATAATAAAATTAAAGGTATTAAACTTAAATATACCAATATCTCTCTTCTCTATAGATTTACACAACTATTAACATAACCATGTTCAAGTTAACATAATCATCTAAACCTAATTTGAAGATTAGCATGAGAACAAAATGCCCCATTTTATAGAATTGTGTACAAATGTTGGGACCAACACAAGCAATAGCATACTCATGTTCTTGGTCATGTATTACTCCATTTATTCTCCACATATCAACGTATAAAGGAACACCCTTATGTTAGACATCATAGACTACTCTATATCTTCTCCAAAGACAAATACAATATTTACTATGATCATTTTTATGGATAAGCTTAAGCAATCAAATGATACATAAACCAGTATACGCCGATGTACTAAAAGGTTAAATTAATTAAGGTACTTGTAAGTTAATGGAATAACATTCGTATATATTTAATTTACATTTCAAGAATCATTCAATTAACAAAGAATATGATTATAATCTTGAACTAATAATGAATAATGTATTGTATACAATTATAAACAAATTGAAGATACTACACACTTAAATATATTCCTATATGCTTCAGATAAGAATAAGGATAGAAACAGACCCTTATTTGCAAATAGGTAAAAAAAACTATATATCCATTTGTAGGAAAACTCTCATTGAACATTTTAGGATAGTTTCTTAGCTAAATTTAGCAAGAATTCTCAATGTAAAACCTTATAATATGTCAATTCATTCTTTTAGATAAACACAATTATCTATTTCATAAATAACTAATGAAGTTTGTAAGTTCCAAATTCCAAAATATGTAATATTAAAAAAATTGCACCAAAAACTTAGATCCATAGCATTGGATGAAATTGAAGTTTATGAAACATGAAATATAAAACTAATTACACTAGTCTATCAAAAATTTTATAGAATTGTGAAATGTTTTCAATAATTTCTCTATTCCCTAATTTTCAACCAATGTAAAATGAACTAATTGACATAGATATTAAACTTAATTTTTTAATTTCGACAAAATTAAGTGATCTCTAGCATGAATTTAATGAAAATTAAATACTATGTAAAGTTTAAACTATTCATATATGCTTAAATAATTATATATAATGAAATTGAAGTGACTAAAAGCCTCATATATATTTATTTGTCTCTTTTCCATTTATGAACACGACCATGTTTAAGTTAACGTACTAATATGAACCTAATAAATATATTAATAGGGGGAAAAATAAACCTGCGTTTAAAACTATGTACCTAAATCTAGAGCCCAACATAGGCATTAACACAACTATATTATAAGGCATATACTAATCACAATATGCTATATTGGGGAACAAGCCTAGGAATAACCCTATGTCAATTGTCATGTACTACTCTATATCTTCTCTAAATACATATATGGGATTCAATATGGTCATTTTTATGGGTATTTATAAATAACCCAAGCCTACATAAAATCATTATTTTGATGTACTAAAAATTAAAGTCATTTAGTTTGCTTGAAATTGGATGGAATAGTCTTTATATGCAATTAATTTACATTTGAGTATCTATTCAACTAATAAAAAATATGGTTTCCATCATGAATAACTAATGAATAACATATCGTATAAAATTTTTGGTTCTTCTATTCACAATACCAGGAACAAGTAAAAGGATATAACTTCAATTTTCATACATTATCTTCCATTCAAATCTTTTGATCTTCTTTTAATGACTCACCAACCATGATATTAATATCAAATCATGTCACCAGTGATACACTACTCGTTGTCTATAAGTAATTAAACTATATTTCATGCTCAATATTTTTACTAATTACTTTATTTTATTTGTTAATGAATTGTCTCAATAAGTATCCATACAACCATTAAAGTAGTATCCATACCTTTATTTATTTATATCGTAGACATTTCAACCAAAAATTCCCCTTACATATGCTAGAGCCCATATGATATGATCACTAAAGAAAGACTTAACCTATGAATTATTTTTCAAGTCAAGCTCTCTAACCATTTCATTCCATTTTATCATAAATTCTTTGGTGTTGTTGGCATCACATACAAAATCCATAAATGTATCTTTCAACTTCTGATAACTCTTATAGGTATCAAATTTCTCATGTAATTTCTTTATTATATGCCCCAAATACATTCTATATCTTATAGTAGGGAATACCACTTTAATAGAATTACCTATACTCTTGCACTGGTCTATAATTATAACACCAAGTGACTTCCCATTCATATACCTCAACCATGTACATAAAAGTTGATAAAAACTATCAGTGGTCTTGCTACCTAAGAGTGTATCAAACATGACTACATAGTCAAATTTAACATATGCTATTTGACTCCTCACTTGTACCTAAAATTCATTCCTCAACCCTCCTTCCTCATCATGGTCAATTTCATAGAAAATTTTGCTATCTTGATCTTTCATTCTAATAAATGTAAAAGGTATAACTGAACACCTAACATTTTTTAAAAAGTTTAAGTTAGTCCTTACTATTATCTATGGTATCACTTTATACGTTAACATTTTCAAAATAGTACTAATAGCATATAAATCTTAAATAAGTTAAGTTTTTAGCAATTTCTCATACTTGGGTCATCAATTTAGTCGATATGATGTCACAATTAGGACATGTGGTCAAACCAAACTTCGATGTAATCTTAAAAATTATTCTTTAAACATTGGTTAAAGTGTAATTTTCACCTTAACGTTTTATAGAAGATGTAAATAAGCCCTTATTATTATCCTTATTATCATTTGTAAACCTTATTCATGATGCAATGAGTACTATTTTAGTAACATTAAGGTGCAAAGTGATACCAAAGATAATGATAAGGGCTTACTTAGACCTTTTGTGAAATATTAAAATGCAAATCATACCTTTGACCTTCTAATAAATATCTTATACACCACTTTTATATCTCTTTCCAACCATGTTCTTATCAACTTATTTATATGATTAAGACAATCATTTTGTAATTATATCATATTTTCATACTCATTAACAATTGCGAATAATAGTATCATTTATGCACGACCTTATTCCACAATTGTTTTCATTTATAATTAATTTCTAATTTGACTATCCATAATCTAATGTTGCTTCGTAAACCTTACATCACTTGGAACTAATTCATAGTTGTGCATATCTTTAAACTTAATTATATTTTTAAGTACCTTCATCTGATTAACAACATACTCGAGCATTGCACCCAATTCTTCGATTACTTATAAATTTTATTTTATTTAATCCTCATAGTTTTTGCAACTGACCTTAATCACACAAATGTTCTACTCTTAAAGTTTTTATTTTCATCTTTCTTTTTTCCTTTATAACAGTCATAAACTTGTTACACCTTCCATATTTTTTTTCAAAATAAAAAATCATTTCTGAATTTTCAAACTTTATTCTAATTTTAATCACCACCTCTATCTCAATATCCTTTGCGCCTCTACGTAAGGTTGTCACATTTAAGGAACTCTTATCTTTCTCTATTTTATTACCCATCTCGATTATACTATTGTATTATCCCATAACAATTATTAAAAAAATACCAATATATTATGAGAACTATATTACTAGATGATATAACAAATACTAACATATGTTAAGTAATCACAAGTATATATACCAAAATATACTATACACCAAATGGACAAGTGTCAAACTAAAGTTATAGTGGTTGATAAGTGCAGATTGCATTGTATTTTTATAGGTAATTTGATATATGTTTAGTGGTTAAGCTGATGTTTAGTGAGTGTTTAGCTTAAGAATTGTGTTAGTTCCTAAACATTTGTGTTTCAAGTGTTCTTTAGGTAAGAACATGTTTTTGATCTTTAATTAATTATAT
>JANZXR010000004.1:29503553-29538078 GCA_027575705.1 Erythroxylum echinodendron | reverse complement strand
TGATGAATTTGTTCCCGGAAAGACACTAAGGTTGCCTTAATTGGAAAAAACTATAAAAGGATAATGACGGAACCCTAGAATAGAGCTTACATTTTTCCTACATTTATATTTTGCCTACATTTGGAAACCCAAAAGAGAGAGAGAAAGAAGAGAGAGAAAGAAAGAAGAAGAGGAAGAAGAGGAGGGTTCCGAAACCGAAGCTTCCTAGAATTGGTGATCTCCTGACATCGCTGCTCTCCCGAATCATCCAACCTGAGTTTCATTTCCTCCCCATTTATTTTTTTATTCATTTAAATGTGTAATATTGAGATGGGTTGTATGGATATGGATTTTGAGTTGTTCATGATGTTCTAACTTTTCCTTTAGGATTTTGCTTATCTTTAATGTTAATCTAGTTGATTCGTGTTTACTTAAGTTGGGTGCTGTGATTGATTGATGTATTTGCATATTTTGATAATAAACCGAGAGAGTGAACTGGATAAAAATAATTAGATTGGATTAACAAGAGTTAAGTAATCTAATTGACCACTTAATTAATCTAGTCAGTAATTTCATGGACAGAGATCCCCGTGTAAGACCCGATTGTTTATTAGAGAGCTTTAGAACTAACTAGAATTATGGGTAATTTTTGAATTGAGAGATTGCAAGTCCATAGTTCGATTAGGGTTTACAATTTGGGAAATGATTATAGCTTAAGAGAGAGTAATTGACCCTACGATTGTCTAAAATCGACAACCCATAAACACATAAAAGGCTAGATTAACATTGATAATAGGTAAAATCCCCTCTTCCATAACTTGACTAATTCTCTTTATGAATTTCCATTATTACATTATTCGATTGTTGCTAGTTTGTTTTGATTTAGTTTACTTTTCAATTATTATTGAAATTTAAGTCTCAAAGAAAGCATAACCTAAATTAAGTGGTGCCTAAGCACAATCTCTATAGGACGATATATGCTTTTTACTATCAGTAACGGCCCGTATACTTACAATTTTTAGTGTAAAACAAGTAATTGATTTTACAATTCAACAACTTTTGGCGCTGTTACCTAGGATTGTTTTGTTTAGCATCTTCTTTAGTTTAGTTAACTTTGATTTAAGAGTGTTTGATGTTTTTCCTTAAGTTTTTACGGGTGTATGAACATAAGGAACACGAGAAGGTCCAACAAACATAGTGAGGAAGAGCATTAAGATATTACAAGGCATAAAAGAGAGCTAAGAAGAGTTAAATGCTGAGAATAAATACAAAGGAATATGGCAAAAGAAGGAGAGCAAGGAGGAGCTAAGAGGACATTGATGGATTTTATGAGGCCAAGTTTCAGTCCTTGAGGAGTTGCAAGGGCAGAGATTCAAGCCAATAATTTCGAGATCAAGCTGACACTTCTCAACATACTTAAGAGCGGTGTGTAATTTTATGGGTTGTCCAACAAAGATCCTAATGCTTATCTTGCAAATTTCTTGGAGATTTGTGATACCTTTAGGTTTAATATGATGTTTGATGATGCAGTGATGTTGAGATTGTTTTCTTTTACCTTGAGGGATTAGGCAAAGGCATGGTACAATTCACTCATTGCAAGCCAAATAACTACTTGGGAGCAGCTATTCCAAGCTTTTTTGGCTAAGTACTTTCCTTTGACCAAGATAACAAGAATCATCAAAGACATTGCCAACTTTCAACAAAGTGATGGGGAGTCATTGTATAAAGCTTGGGAGAGATTCAAGGAATTATAAAGGAGTGGCCCCCACCACAACCTTACGAGGGAGTTTGTTTTGCAAACATTCTACAATAGTGTGACTCAAAGCATAAGAGGAGCAATAGATGCAGTTATAGGAGGGCTTTTTATGAGGAAAACCAATGATCCAGCTCATGATCTTTTGGAAGAGTTGGCGAGTAATAGTTGTATGTGGTCAAATGAAAAGAGTAGACAGGAATGATTCCATTTAACTTAATGACAGCCTTACAAGCACAGATTGCTACCCTCACCAAATAGTTGAGCAACATGTAAGGAGTTTTTCATCCACAGTTAAGACCATGTAAGTACAATGTGAATTATGTGGATAGGTTAACCATGGCAGAGCTGAATGTTTGTTGCTAGGAGCGAGTGGTACATAACAAGTAAATTACTTCGGCCATCCGCAATGAGGTAATAATCCATGCTCTAATACTTATAATCCTGGGTGAAAAAACCATCCAAATTTTTTGTGGAGTACTAACAATGCAGGTGGCCAAGTGAGACCAAAAAGACCTCCAGGATTTTAGCAAGACTGATTTGGATCTTTAGGGAACAAAATGGATAGGTTAATGGACATATTAGGTTTAAATTTCTCAAGCCAAGAGGAAGGTCAAAGAAGATAAGAAGAGAGTCGGAAGAGAATAGAGACAAAGTTTGACCAGATTGTGAAGAATCTTGCTTCATCCATCCACAACTTGGAGGTACAGTGACCGCGTGTCATAACACTAGTCAAAATAAAATAACTAGACTACTACTATAGCAGTGATTAGTTCAGTTCGATCCCACAGAGAGAGTGTATAAAGTTATTGAAATGAAATTAATCACTGTTTAGGTTTGGGGGTTTTGGATTTTTGAAATAGGAAAATAAAATAAAACTAACCTAATGAAAACAAATTAAAGAAAACATGCGAAAAATGATAAAAATGGAGAATTTCGTAGGGATCTGGTTCTTTGGTTCAATCTCAACCTACACCCTAATTAAGCATATTTCATTGATTTTTTTGTTTTCTAACCTCTCCTAGAAACTATTAATCGTGGGTTAATAATTAACCTGAATTTTTGCTTGGGTTTTGTTTAGTCAAGATACAATCATTAATTAAACCTTACCACCAAATAACCTAGAATGCAATCTCTAAATTTAATTAGGGAGTAGCATTACGAATTAGAAAAACCGATTAATTAAGACAACAAACACATAAGATGCGTCATTTAACTTAGGTCATGTTATTCCTAATGATTACGAATCATTAGTCGCTACACATGAATCAAGAATACAATGATTATGTATTGCATTCAATTCTAGCAATGGGTTTTCATGAAAAATGACTCAATAGATCATTAAACTCATCATCATTCAAATACCCAATCAATCCACACAAGATAACATAATCAATTTCTAATGAGAGAAAGAAACAACAAAATAATAACAAAAATGCTTAACCTAGGTCATCGATGTCGATATTACCTCTGGACCGGTGTCCGGAACTTAGCCTTTTATAGGTCTCCCAAGAAAATGCTTCAGCTCTATGAAAACTACCTAACCAAAACCCCTAATAGCTCTCCACTCTACCGCAAGCTTTTCTTCTCCTCATTCCTATTCATTGATTTGACAAATAAAGATTAAGGTCCACCCTACTATTCACTCTCCTTCCTTTCTTCTGTACCGCCAATCTACTTTGTTTTTTCAACTAGCCGCTGCTATCCTCTTCACTGTAGATTGATGTGACAATTTAATGTAGATGGACACGCACACTGTTCATGCCACTTCTTTTAAAAACCTACGCTGACGCAGACATGATGCATTTAACGAAAAATGCCTGCTGCTGCGTCATTTTTGGTCTCTTCCATCTACCTGCATGCTACTTTTTCTTCTTGTTTCTATTGATTTTTTCATCATTTTTTAGCAAGAATTTTTAATTCTTCTTCTTTGTGTTCTTTTCTTTCTTGTCTTTTAATTTTCTTCTTCTTGGTCTATGAAGACAAGTAAAAATTAATCTTCGAAAAATGGCCCAAATGTAGTGCTTTCGACTCACTTTAATTTCTTTGCTTCCAAATTGTACCTAAAATGATATATGAATTCAATTGAGTATCTTAAACATTTTCGTATCATTAATCTTCAAGTGTAAATGATTAAATGTATCAACAATTAAACACATATCAATTTTCCCCACACTTAGCTTTTGGACATCCTCGAGCAAAACATCCAAATTAAGTTCAAAGACCTGAAACATTTACTCAATTCTCATATTTTCCAAGACTATGTAATCACAAGCATAGATGAGTGACTTTCAAAAATCATAACAAGATGTCAACATTCTAAGCTTTTACTCATGATCAATCAACATTCAATATCTTTAAAAATTGAGCAATCTAATGTTAGACTAGGAAAATGTGTTTAACTAAAATATATCCACGGGTACACTCAACACCATTTGTGATCATGACAACATACAACTTTGTATATCATTTCATTTCTCCACCACTAATGATCACATGCAAAATCATGAATCAAAGGACTTTTTAAGGTTGTAACGTGGGCAAAGGTAAGGTGAGATATAATTAGGTTAAGCAGCATGAAACCCATTAAGCTAGTGAAACAACGCATCACTTATCAAAAACTACGTACCGCTTGCTATGACGAATGCAATATTTATATTTCATAACGCAATTCAACTCTCACACCAACCATATGAAGCATATACCAATCAGAAAGAATCACTCATACAATTTATGTCAACAATACATCGAAACCACAAGAGTGAACCTTCCAAGATAACATCTACCTCATATTCAATGTACTCAAATAACCCATTCATCACAAATTTAGGAGAATACATTAATCATAAACAACATTTCAACATATATGCACTTCGTCCAAGATACATTTATTTAAACATAATTTTTTCATTCTTTTTCTTTTTCTTTCTTTCTTTCTTTTTCATTTTTTTCTTTTCTTTTTTTCTTTTACTTTTCTCTGTTCTTTCTTTCTTTCTTTTCCTTATAAAAATTAAAATAAACTACACTAGTATGGGAATTTCAATGATAAGACATAACAAAACATCCTAGCATTAATCAACCCACACATATGTAAACCCCCCTCCCAAACTCACCAATCATAAATGTTCCACTAGCTTTATGGCTTAGGTAGGACATTGGGTTAAGTATAAAGCATGTAATATGGTTGATACAAAAAGAAAGGCTAATAAGGGAAAAATCATGTCAATAAGGTAGGCTATTTGGCTAATGTAGTTCGGAAAAACAAAGAATGTCTAATCATTTACATGTTAATGCATGTGATAAAAATGTGGTCTCAAATAGAAATTTAATGCATGGATGTACATATCATGAAGGTCACACATTATTAAAAGACAATGAGCTTGAAATGAAGGTGTCAGTCAAATAAGGCTCAAAATCTCACCGAATTTGTCTGCTACTAGTCACTACTCTTCTAAAGATAATGCATATCAATCAATCACAAAGTAAAAATACATGTTAAAGTTGCTATGAAATTCTCTATTAATTCATTCTTTAATCATGATTAAATAATCCTAGAAGCAATAGAAAACGAGCAAATGTTTCTTTCTTTGTTTTATTCTTTCTCTCATTTTGGTTGAAAACTCAAAAATAAGCAAAAAACAAACCAACAAAGAAACACACATGCATAAAAAATAAATGTGAAAATTTAAATAAAAAAAATTTACTTCCATTGGGTTATCTCCCAAGAAACATCTTTGTTTAGGGTCACTAGCTCGACTCCTTCTTCCCCTCACGTGACAAAATTGTGATCTTTAAGTATTATAGTTAGCGCCACTTCCACACAAGATTGCTCCGGGTAGAGCCTTAGTTGATCATCATCCCCTTTCAATGTCTTCCTTATCCTTCGATTTCAATCTCAACTGAGTTCATACACTCTAGAAATTTTTTGAACATCTTTTTACCTTTTTCTTCTTCATTTAATTCCTTTAACCTGCTAGGTAAAGGTAAAGAGTTAGTCTTAACAATAATTTTGAACTCAGTTTTTACCTCTGAGCTAAAAGATGTATCTTTTTCTGCTTCAAGCTCCTCCTCAGCTTCTTCAGCACAAGCAATTCGTTGAGGGTAGACCTCAAAATTCTTAAGCTCCTTTTCACTCTGTAACGTTTCTGCGCAAACATCCATTGGGTACACCTTAGCTTGATACGACTACTCCTCTTTGCTTTGTGGTTCCAGATGCTTGATATCTCCCCATTGAGGCAATGCATCCTGTTAGAATTGCAGAGCATCCTGTCAGATTTGCTGTACACCTTTCTGAAACAGCTGTTGCATATTCTATTGGAATTGCTGCATATCCTGTTGAATTTGAAGATTGTTAACAGCCATAATATTAAGCATTTCTTCTAAAGATGTATTTGAGTCGTGTTGGCTCTTCGAATCTTGGGCGCTAGACCATTTAGTTTTTAAAAATTGCCCTCCATCCTACTGGAATTGTAGAGTACTTTGTTGCAATTGCAAAGTATTAGCATTCACAATAATAATCAACTCTTCTAGAGATGGACCAGAGTCGTGATAGGAAGCTTCTGGTCTGTATGAGAATTGTTGTGCGTCCTGTAAACTATCATGGAAGTAGTTATGATGATTATCCCATCCATAACAAAAGTTAGGTTGATCAGTCCAAACATTGTTATAGGATTGAGAATATGAGTTATAAAAGAAATTATCTCCGTCCATATCGATTTTTTTTCACAAACACAAACAAAAAATGAAAAGATCATGAAATAATTGAAAAGAAATCAATTACGAACAAATATATATATATAAAACACCAATTAACTAACAAATAAAAACTAAAACATCGCACTCCTTGGTAAGATGCCAAAATTGACTGCGCGTCATAACGCTAGTCAAAATAAAATAAATAGACTACTACTATAGCGGTGGTGAGTCTAGGTCGATCTTACAGAGAGCATGTGTAAAGTTGTTGAAATGAAATTAATCGATGTTTAGGTTTGGGGGTTTTGGATTTTTGAAATAGTAAAATAAAATAAAACTAACCTAGTGAAAAAAAATTAAAGAAAACATGCAAAAAATGATAAAAATGGGAAATTCGGTAAGGACCCGGTTCTTTGGTTCAATCTCGACCTACACCCTAATTAAGCATATTTCATTGATTTGTTGTTTTCTAACCTCTCCTGGGTTAATAATTAACCCAAAATTTCCCTTAGGTTTTGTTTAATCAAGATACGATTATTAATTAAACCTAACCACCGAATAACCTAGGAAACAATCGCTAGAATTAATTAGGTAGTAGCATTACAAATTCAAAAAATCGATTAATTAAGGTAATAACCATATATGATGCGTCATTTAACCTAGGTCATATTATCCCTAATGATTATGAATCATTAGTTGCTACATATGAATCGAAAATACAACGATTACGTATTGCATTCAATTCTAGCAATGTATTTTCATGAAAAACGATTTAATAGCGCATTAAAATCATCATCATTGAAATACCCAATCAATCCACACAAGATAACATAATCAATTTCTAATGAGAAAAAGAAACGTCGACGTCGATATCACCTCCGAACCGGTGTCAGGAACTTAGCCTTCCAAGGGTCTCCCAATAAAATGCTTCAGCCCTATGAAAACTACCCCAATTGAAACCCCTAGTAGCTCTCCACTCTGCCACAAGCTTCTCTTCTCCTCACTCCTATTTATTGATTTGACAAATAAAGATTAAGTTCCACCCTATTTTTCAATCTCCTTTCTTTCTTCTCTGCCGCCACTCTACTTTGTTTTTTTCCTAGCCGCTGCTATCTTCTTCACTGTAGTTTGATGTGACAATTTAATGTAGATTGACACACACGCTATTCACGCTACTTCTTTTAAAAACCTACTCTATTGTGTGTTAAACACACAACATCTGTGTTGTCTGCGTTTAATGCACAATGCCTACTGTTGCGTCGTTTTTGGTCTCTTCCATTTGCCCACACATTGGTGTTTCTTCTTCTTGTTGCTATTAATTTTTTCTTTATTTTTCAGCAAGCATTTTTAATTCTTCTTCCTTATGTTTCTTTCTTTCTTCTTCTTGCTCCATGAAGACAAGTAAAAATTAATCTTCAGAGAATGACCTAAATGTAGTGCTTTTTATTGACTTTAATTTCTTTGCTTTCAAATTGTACCTAAAATCATATATGAATTAAAGTGAGTATCTTAAGCATTTTTTATTATTAATCGCTAAGTGTAAATGATTAAATGTATCAATAATTAAACACATATCAGGTACAGGTAAGTCAACTTGCTAATGCTTTGTCTTCTAGGAATGCAGGAAGCTTACTAAGCAACACTAAGGCCAAGCTAAAGGAACAAATTAAGGTAATCACACTTATGAGTGGCAAGCAATTGGACGAGCCAAGTGTTCAAGAAGATAACCAATAAAAGGAAAATGTGGAAGAAAAAGAAGAAGAGAAGACATATGTACCAACACCACCCTACAAGCTTAAGATTCCATAACCGCAAAGGGTGAGAAAACATCAAGTTGACACTCAACTCTCTAAATTTTTGGAGAAGTTGAAGAAACTTCAGATTAATTTGTCTTTGGTGGAGGCAATGGAGTGTATGCCCACATATGCAAAGTTTCTTAAGGACATATTGACATACAAACACACTTAGGAGGACAATTAGATAGTGACCTTGACAGAGAATTGCAATTCGATCATCACAAGCACAATGCCTTCAAAACTACAAAATCTAGGGAGTTTTACTGCTTCATGTGTTGTTGTTGATTTGAATTTTCTAAATGCTTATGTGATTTAGGCAAATGTATTAACTTGATGCCTTTATACATTTTTAGGAAAATGGGGCTAGGAGATGTCAAGCCAACATCAATGTTTATCCAGCTTACGAATCAATCCATAAAAGGCCATTTGGGGTAGTAGAAGAATTCTGGTAAAAGTGCATAAATTTATAATTCCTGTTGATTTTGTTGTGTTCTATTTTGAAGAAGATAGGAATTTTCCATTGATTTTGGGTAGGCCCATTATGAATACTGGTAGGGTATTAGTTGATGTGCATGAAGGAAAACTGGTTTTGAGAATTGGTGATGACCAAGTTGAATTCAATATGGCTAAATCTTTGAAGAAACTGATGGATGGAAGTGCCTGTATGAAGATTGATGTCATGGATGATTGTGTGAAGGAGGTTGAAAAGGAATGTGAAAAGGGGTTTGAGGAAATTATTGAAGTGCACAGGGATGAGAGTGTTAGTGAAGAGGAATTGTATGAGGAGGGTGAGAAAGAGAAGGTAGAGAGAGAGGATGCACCAACACCACCTTCCATTATAAATCCTTCCACTTTAGAACTAAAACCTTTACCTTCTTACCTTAGATACACATTTTTAGGTAAGGACCACACCTTACCCATCATCATTGCTAACCAATTGGATGTTGAGCAAGAAGAGAAAGTGGTAAAGATCATTAAAAAAAGGATGATACCAAGGGGTGGCAAATTTCTTATATTAGGGGGATTAGACCTAATGTGGTGATGCATAGGATTAATCTTGAAGAACGATGCAAGACAGTAAGGGAGAGGCAAAGAAAGTTAAATCCAAACATTTAAGAGGTTGTGAAGAAGGAAGTGTTGAAGCTTATAGATGTAGGTATTATACACCCAATTTAAGACAGCGAGTGGGTAAGTCCGATGCAATATATGCCTAAGAAGGGAGGTATGACAGTGATGGAGAATGAAAAAGGTGAACAGATTCCACTAGGACCATCACAGGTTGGAGGGTGTGCATTGAATATAGGAAGCTTAATTTGGCCACTAAGAAAGACCATTTTCTATTACCTTTAATGGACCGAATGATTTAAAGGGTGGCTTGCCATGCTTTTTATTGCTTTCTTGATAGATATTCAGGATACAATCAGGTGTTCATATACCCACAAAACCAAGAGAAAACCACGTTCACTTGTCCTTATGGGACTTTCGTTTATAGGATGATGCCTTTTGGTCTATGTAATGCAGTAGCCACATTCTAAAGGTACATGATGACCATCTTTACAGATGTGAATGAGGACTTCATGGAGGTATTTATGGATGACTTCTCTATTTTTGAAGGCTCCTTTGATCATTGTTTGTTTAATTTGGATAGAGTGTTACAAAGATGTGAGGAGTCTTGTTTAGTCTTGAATTGGGAAAAATGTCATTTTATGGCTCAAAAGGGAATTGTTTTGGGCCATAAGATCTCATGCAAAGGGATTGAGGTATATCGAGCTAAGACTGAAGTGATTGAAAGGCTTCCACCTCCTACCAATATTAAGGGCATCTAAGCATTCCTTGGTCATGTAGGGTTCTACAAATGGTTCATCAAGAAATTCTCTTATTTCTTTTGTGATTGATGATGATTGTTTAGACGCTTTTAATAGGTTAAAGACAGCACTTACAACAACACCTATTTTGATGACACCAAATTAGTTACTTCCCTTCGCAATTATGTGTTATGCAAATGACCATTCCATTGGTTGTGTACTCAGACAGTGGAAGGAGAAGAAGTTACATGCAATTTACTACGCTAGCAAAACCTTGACAGGAGCACAACTAAACTACACTACTACTAAGAAGTAGTTACTTGCAGTGGTATTTGTGCATGAAAATTTTTATTCTTACCTTTTGGGCTCACAAGTTATTGTTTTTGCAGAACATGTCATATTGCATTATCTCTTTGCAAAGAAGGATGCCAAGGCTAGGCTCATTCGATGGGCGCTTCTGTTTCAAGAATTTAACATTGAGATTAAGGATAAGAAAGGAGCAGAAAATGTTATGACGGACCACCTATCGCGAGTTGAAGGGGAACAAAATGAAGAAGAGAAGGAAATTGAAGAGCGTTTTCTTAATGAGCCTTTAATAATGGTAGAAAATCCTTTTCTTCCTTGGTTTGCAGATATTGCCAATTATCTCTCAGATGGTATTCTTCCCCCTAATCTCTCACATCAATAAAGGAAGTGGTTCTTATTTCAGTATTCTCGCTATATTTGGGATGACCCTATGTTATATAAAATATATGCTGATAATTTGATTCACAGGTGTGTCCTTGAAGATGAAATGTTCATGAATTTTTGACCCAGTGTCATAGTTCAGTTTATTTCGGATACTATGGAGTAAACAAGACGGCTGCTTGCATTTTGGAGTGTGGATTCTACTTACCGAACTTGTTCAAAGATGCTTGAGATTTTGTATTACGCTGTGATAGGTGCCAAGAGTGGGCAATATTTCGAAGAGGGATGAGATGCCACTTTCAAACATTATGGAGGTGGAGATATTAGATGTGTGGGGCTTGGATTTCATGGGACCATTCTCATCTTCCCTAGGTAACTTGTATATATTGGTTAGAGTTGATTATGTGTCCAAGTGGGTCAAAGCAATAGCTACTCTAACAAATGATGGAAAGGTGATGCAATAATTCATCAAGAAGATTTTTACCTGATTTGGGGCGCCTAGAGCTACCGTAAGTGATGGAGGGAGCCACCTTTGCAACAAACCCTTGGAGACTCTTTTGAGAAGATATAATGTTCATCACAGAGTGGCAACCCCTTACCATCTGCAAGCGAGTAGCCAAATGGAGGTGGTGAATAGAGAGTTGAAGAAGATTCTGGAGAAGGAAGTGAGCACTTTAAGGAAAGATTGGGCTTTGAAGTTGGATAATACATTGTGGGCTTACAGGACAACTTTTAAAACTCCCATAGGCATAACACTATATCAACTTATGTATGGCAAGACTTGTCATTTATCATTGGAGTTGGAGCATAGAGCCTATTGGTCAATTAGAAAAGTAAACATGGATTGGAAGCTAGCAGGAGAAAAGAGATTGTTACAACTTGATAAATTGAAAGAATTAAGATATGATGCATATGAAATGCCAAGTTGTACAAAGAAAGAGCTAAGAAATGGCATGATGGTCACATTAAGAAGAAGGAATTCAAGAGTGGGGACTTAGTTCTTTTATTCAATTCACAACTTCATTTATTTCTCAAAAAGCTCAAGTCGAGATGGAGTTGCCCATGCAAGGTTAATCAAGTGTTCCCTATGGAGCGTTGGAGTTAAAAAATGAAAAGGTGAAACTTTTAAGGTTAATGGGCATAGATGCGAGCTTTACTTTGGAGGGCCATTCTCAAAAGAAAAGGAAGTACTTTCTTACCTTTCACTCACGCTTTTATGACTTCACATGGAATGGTCAAGCTAATGACCTTAATTTAGCATGTCTGTCTTTCATTTGTTTATCTTTGTATTAGTATGGTGTTGTTTTGATTTGATAATATCTAATTTGGTTTAACTGGTTTCGCACTTCATTCTTTTGTTGTTTAGGTCTCCAATGATACATTTTGAGGTTACTTGAAGAATTATTGTGCATCATAGCTTGTTAAACAACCAAAGGATGAGAGAAAAAAATGTACCATTTTCGTCGGCACCACCGCCATAAGCCCATAATGTACCATTTTCGTCGGCTCCACCACCATAAGCCCATCTTACCCTTAATCTCTTTTATTATTCTTTTTGTGTTTTGTGTTTTGTTTTTCATGGTGTTGTTTATTGGTTTTGGATGTTCACTTTTGGACATTAAGGATAATGCTTTGTTTATGTGTGGGGAGGTAGTCTTTGCATTTATATTAGCATTTTTTCATGTCATTTAAGATGCATGTTAGGTTGCTAGTATTAAGTGTGTCATTTCCCTTACATTTGAATCTTTGTGATGAATGTGCTACCATGAGATTCTATCATGCTAGTTGGAAGGAGATTAAATGCAAGTGTGAACTTAAATCAGGCTACTTGAGTGGAGAGTGAACCATATGGAGTGATGAAAGTAGTTGGCCATGTAAGTTTACTCAGAACTTGCTAGTTAAACAATAAGGTAATATATAGAAGCATAATGGATTTTCATTTGAGCCTATGTGAAGAATTGAGCCTTTATGAATCCATTCTATAGTCATTTCATTTCTTTGTTCGTGTGATGCTTCCTTAGGTAATTAACTTCAGAACTTGCTTTGAATCGGTTTAAATCTACTAGATGCATGCTAGATATAAATAATTACGGCCTTCTTACTTTAACCTTTTGACTTAAATGACCTACCCTTTTATTATCCCTTGCTAACCCCTTTGAATATTTAACATTTTTTTCTTGAAATCACCCAAATTTAAAACCCACACCCTATTGGCTTACCTAATCACAAGTTAATAGAGTGTTAAGTGATACTAGAGTGTAAAATCACAAGTTAAGAGCACATTGCATATAGCTGCCATTTTCTATTCATTGTTTCTTAATTCTGTTTTAAAATAAAAAAGAAAAAGAAAAAATCAAAAAAGAAAAGAAAAGAACAAAATGAAAAAAGAAAAAGAAAAGAAAAAGGAATAACATGTAGTAGCTTTAATAGGTCCGGATAAGTAATCTTACCTATTTGCATATCTTAGAAGTTTACCTTTGCCATCCTTTTGTATATTTGGCAATTTATAAATGCTTGTGATAAACCCCTACAATTTGTTTAACCCACCTTAACCCTAGCCGCATTACAACCCGAAATAAGCCTTTTTGATCTATCCGAGCATGTAATCATTGTGGAGAAGAATTGGTGTATTAACAAGCCTATAATAGTGTGGTTTCCTATAAGAAGTTTGAGCAAAACACTAACCATCAAACACTTGAGAGAAATGAGAGAAATCTGTAAGGAAGATCCATTTCGAATTTATACTTATCTTTGAGTGATGGTTTCAGGGGTTGAGTTTGCTTATTTACACGAATGAAAATTAGTCATGATGTGTGTAGTAGCTTGACACTTGAGTTGGCCAAAGTTTAAGGGATTGCGTGCTTTAGTCTTTGTGAAAATGAAGTGATAAAATTTTATTGGTTGTTTTGATCGTTGCTTGAGGACAAGCAAAAGTTTAAGTGTGGGGATATTGATAGGTGTAGATTGCATTGTATTTTTATAGGTAATTTGATATTTGTTTAGTAGTTAAGTTGATTGTTTAGTGTGTGTTTAGCTTAAGAATTATATTAGTTCCTAAACATTTGTGTTTTAAATGTTCTTTGGATAAGAACACGTTTTTGAGCTCCAATTATATATATATAAGGTGTCGTGATGGATTTGTTAGTGTTTTAGGGCATTTAAAAGAGTTTCGGAGGAGAATTGAACTAAAACACTAGGCCACGATTGTGGGGGACCTGCCACGATTGTGACAAAAGCAACTACATTGGGGCCACAATCGTAGCGTATTGTCACGATCGTGACAGAAGTTCAAGCATAGGGCCACGATCATGACAGAGAGCAGGTAAACCGGCCATGATCGTGCCTATGCAAGCAAACGCAGAGTCACTTTCAAATTTGAGTTTTCGAGGGACATTTCAGACATTTCAGACCCCGGAAAGATACTAGGGATTCCTTAATTAGAAAAGACTATAAAAGGATGATGATGGAATGGTATAATAGAGCTTACATTCTGCTCACATTTGGAAACCTAGAAGAGAGAGAGAAAGAATAAGAGGAAGATAAAGAGGGTTCCGACACCAAAACTTCCCAGAATAGGTGATCTACTGACGTCGCTGCTCTCCGGAATCATCCAACATGAGTTTCATTTGGTCCCCATTTACTTTTTTATTCATTTAAATGTGTAATATTGAGATGGGTTGTATGGACATGAATTTTAAATTGTTCATGATGTTCTAACTTTTCCCTTGGGATTTTGCTTATCCTTAACATTAATCTAGTTGATTTGTGTTTACATGAGTTGGGTGTTATGATTGACTAATGTATTTGCATATTTCGGTAATAAACTGAGAGGGTGAACTAGATAAAAATGATTAGATTAGATTAACGAGTTAGGTGATCTAATTGACCACTTAATCAATCTAATCGGTAATTTCATGTAGAGAGATCCCGTGTGAGACCCGATTATTTATCAGAGAGCTTTAGAATTAATTACAATTGTAGGTACTTTGTGAATCGAGAGATTACAAGTCCACAATTCGATTGAAGTTTACAATTTAAGGAATGATTATAACTCGAGAGACAGTAATCAACCCTATGATTGTCTAGAATCGACACCCCATAAATACATAAAAGGCTAGATTAGCATTGATGATAGGTAAAATCCTCTATCCCATAACTTGATTAATTCTCTTTACGAATTTCCATTATTACATTATTGGATTGTTGCTAATTTGTTTTGATTTAGTTTACTTTTCAATTATTATTCAAATTTGAGTCTTAAACAAAGCAAACCCTGAATTAAGTGGTGCCCAAGCATAATTTATGTGGGACGATATCTGTTTTTTACTACAAGTAACGACTCGTATATTTGTGGTTTTTAGCGTAAAAAGGTAATTGGTTTTGCAATTCAACAGTGGTGGAGTAGGACACTAGATCTTCTAAGTTATTCATAGTTTCAAACTTTTCTTCTCGTCTTATTACGCTAATTTTCACCCAAAACAAATATTAACCAAGTTGAAATTATGTTAATTATGAAGTTTTTTTTAAATAGTAAAGTTGGGATCATATTAATCATAAAGTTTTGTTTAAAGTCTACAAATAATTTATAATATAAGTCTTTAAAACTTTAATCATAAAGTTTTGTTTAAAATTTACAAATAATTTATAATATAAGTCTCTAAAACTCTGTGTCTCATTTCTCATAATAATGTCACTACCTTAAACTCTTATTCATTTATATGCAATTCTCAATATTTTATTATACAAAACTATTACAACTAATGCAGACATCTTTTCTTACTGGACTTACAATTATAATACCTAATTGTGATTTGAAAAAAAAGACTTGATACCATGCTTTAGTCCATCCATAATACTCTCAAACGGGAAAACTGGCATACAAATGGCATCAGAATGGCTGCTTGATAATTCACCTATAGACTTACTTAGTAGTTAACACAAAAACAGTACTTGATAAAGATAACAACAGTAAAGTAAACATAAAAAATTGCAAACTTGTGTTGTAGATCAAAGTTGGAGATTCAGAATTTCAAACTTCAACAAAAAGATGATGCAGTGAGTGGATGAAGCAAACAAACATTTCCTAAATTAATTAATATATTTGTCTTTAATATGTCAGTTACAATTTTAATCGTAAGTGGCAAGTGATGGTTATGGATGACCATCACCTAAAGTCACAAAACATTTTCTATATACATAAATTGCATGAATCAGATAGCTTTGTGTCATAATTTAACGAAGAACGTGACAGCTTAAACAAGAGGTAAAGGTGGAAGTATGTACCTGAAGAGGGTCATACCAAAGGCATGAAAAAAAGACAAACTAACCTATAATTGAGGCATGTTTCTAATTTCACAAAAATTAAATTTATAATTCTAATAAAAAATATAGAATATATGATAATAATATTATTATTATTAATATTAAATTATACATATATATATATAATAATGCATCATTATATATATATACATATATATATAATAATGCATCATTATATATATATATATATATATATAGTAATGTAAATATATATAATGATGCATATATCAACTGACAATTGCTGTAAGAAGTCAACGTCATCTGCAGCTCAAAATCTCGTTTTCTCTATGGTATAGTTTTATTTCCTGCTCCTGTGATTATTTTCGTAATTATCATCTATGTATAGGGTATTTTAAAGTAGTTAACTACTGTCTACTGCTTGTTAAGTTACATACTGCAATAGACAATAGTAATCTGCAGCTCCTACTAAACGGCCGCGTTTGATTGAATCAGAAAAGGATCCTCCAGCAACGATTTGGGAACCTGCAGGCGACAAAGCAGCGACGGCATGCCACCATCACCATCTAGGTTGAATTTCTGGATCTCTTAATCTTATCCTTCTGTTCACACAGATCTGCCGGTTCCAAATTCATTGGGTTTTGGATCTCCAATGGAGATTGAAAATTCACAAGAGACATTGCAAATGGCCACACTGCTCCCTCTCACTTCCGTCTCTCAACAACCTTACGTCTCTGAGCTCCTCTCTTTCACTCTCGACCGCCTCCAGAAAGTAATCACTTTTTTAGTTTTTGGCTTTTTGTTCTTGCATATTTATCTTTACGTACATATATTCGAGACTATTTCATGTTTGTAGGAACCAGAACTACTGCGGGTAGATGCAGAGAGAATACAGAGGCAAATGCAAGAGGTCGCAGTGGGCAACTACCGTGCCTTCATTTCTGCTGCTGATGCTCTTCTTGCTATCAGAGATCAAGTGTCGTCCATCCATAACCATCTTGATTCTTTGGTAGTTCTTCCTTCCCTTTCTTTTTATTTTTCAATTTATTTTGGTAGTCTTAATTCATAATCTATTCATTTTTGGCAGATATCAGATATTCCTGCCCTAACAGCTGGTTGCTCTGAGTTTGTTGAATCTGCGGAACAGATTTTGGAGAAGAGGAAGATGAATCAAACATTGTTAGCCAATCACAGTACATTACTCGATTTGCTTGAAATTCCTCAACTTATGGATACGTATGTGCTTTGAGACTGTCTTTCTATCCTCTGTTTTTATTGATTAATGTATGATCTGATACAATCATTCTCAAGCATGTTCATGAATTTCTTGATTGGAATGATTAAGGTATCATCCTTAACATTCATGTGTTTTAATTAATTAGTGACGACTGGGAACCGCTTTGGTTAATTTACTTGATGTTTAATTTTATAAGAGGATGCAATACAGTCTCCATATTCTGGTTGAGGAATTTTTAAAAGGTCCTGTGAGGGAGGGAATTGGGTTCCTTTGTTTATCCTTTCAAGGATGGAAAAAGAGGGTATGCCGAAGGGCTTTGATGGTAATAAACTTTTCTTCTGTTGAACGTGGAGTTGGTACTAGTGCCATTGTTTTTGATGGAGTATGGATTATGACTAAATATGGTTGTGTGGAGGCTGGTAACTAATCATTTAGTCTGGTAAAGCTTTCACTGGTCATGCAAACCTTATGATGCTTCCTTGTCCAAAAAGATTGGTTTTGTTGTGTGCACCTATTCAGACTAGGTTTCCTTTTCAAGTAATTATGCCTTTTCCTATTAAAAATAGAAAATATAAAAAAAGTATAAAAATATGGAAAGCAAGCATGGCAGCTTGAGATATCTCATCACGTTTTTGAATAAACAAAGTCTTTGTCTAAAGGTTTGGTCCTTACATTTGTTCCAGTTCAAATTACCAAATGTCAGGCCTTAGTTTCTTAAAATCTGTTGTTCAAAACGTTTTCCCTACACCACCTTAAATATCATTTCATCAAGAAGGCTATAGCTTTGCAAAAGGGACGCCTTGTAACAACTTTTGAATACCATACATTTTTTTACTAGTAAAATATCACCAAGTTTTATGGATTTTCTACAATTTTCAGATGTGTTAGGAATGGAAATTATGATGAAGCTCTTGACCTGGAAGCCTTTGTTTGCAAGCTCTCAACCATGCATCCAAAGTGAGTTTTGGAGCCCACGAATTTTCTAGTATTAGATTTACTTGTTGAATTTGTCAAAAGAAGTATACTCACGACTCCATTTTGACTCACAAAGGTTACCAGTCATTCAGGCATTGGCTGCAGAAGTTAGGCAGACCACCCAATCTCTTCTTTCTCAGCTTCTTCACAAACTTCGTTCCAACATTCAGGTATGTTGTCAAAGTTAAAACATTCTGAATGATTCATGACTTGACTTATTTCATCATCAATGTATTGAGAATATTTGCCTATTTTTTATAACGCCTATATCTTGTAGTTGCCAGAGTGCCTCCGGATTATTGGATATTTACGTCGAATTGGAGTGTTTAGTGAGTGTGAAATGCGATTGCAGGTCATTTTACTTACGCCTTTTCTTTTTGTTGAACAATCTTCTTTTTCTATTTGATGATGCATAACACTCGTAATGAGTATTTTTGATGATGTATAACACTCGTAATTAGTATTCTTAAGGTGCATCGGATTTTGTTTTTGCATTTGACAAACTTGCATTTCGGACCAAGTGCAGCCACATATGCATTCTATGTTTGGGAAATGCTGCATTTTCCAAACATAAAAACAACTTGCATTTTCCAAACATAAAAACAACTTCAATCACAGATTCGACAAACACATGTTTTTAGTATGGTTGGTGAACTTTAAAAAATGAGTTCATGATTAGGAAAGATAAACATAACTTCCATTTCGATTATAAGTTGTACTATATTAAAATTTATTTATTTAAATTCATTGTTTTTGATTAAAAATATTCAATCAACAATAGGTTTGGAAACCAAACTTGTCCAAATTGAATAGTAGAATCAAACTGTAATATTAAACATAGCCTTAAAGAGAATTTTCTATCTATATTGGCATTCAAGTTGTTTGTAAACTTTCTTTTCATATATTATTGACATGCCTTGTTCTGACCTGGATTTATGTTTCTCCCAGTTTCTTAGATGTCGAGAGGCATGGCTTACTGGTATACTGGAAGATCTTGACCAACGAAGTGCATATGAATATTTGAAAGGAATGATAAACTGTCATAGGATGCATCTTTTTGATGTTGTTAATCAATATCGAGCAATATTTGCAGATGATACATCAGGAAATGAAGAAAACAATGATAGCGGTCTTCTTTTTAGTTGGGCTATGCATCAAATTACCTCACACCTTAAGACTCTAAAAATTATGCTCCCAAGGATAACGGAGGGTGGATCTTTGTCAAATATTTTGGACCTATGCATGGTGAGATTTATTTCCATTAATGTCAAACACTTTCATTGGTGTAGATTGTCTTTCATTCTTTTGATTAGATGACTGACACACAATGATTCCTTGCATTATGGTCAGTATTGTGCAATGGGACTTAATTATGTTGGACTGGATTTTAGGGGCCTGCTTCCACCACTTTTTGAGGAGTAAGATATACATTTTGACCTCTCTGTCTCTCTCTCTGAGGGTATGTGTGTGTTTTCTGCTTGCTGAAACTTAACGTGGCTATCTTGCAGTGCTGTTCTGAATTTGTTCTCGAAGAATATTAGTACAGCAGTTGAAAACTTTCAGGTGTTTTAAAAATAGATCTACTTTGAAAAGCATTATTCTTTTCAATCTATGAACTTGCTTTTAATGCCTGAATAATTTCGTGTTTCTTCTTACTTGATTTCTTCTTTCCAGTTAGTTTTAGATTCACACCGCTGGGTTCCATTACCTGCAGTTGGCTTCCCAGCCAGTAGTGTTGGTGAAGAGAATCAGGATGATGTGACTCCACCATCCTATCTGATGGAGCATCCACATCTGGCAGTGTTTGTCAATGGTAATTTTTATGATGATTTGTCAATAAAAATAAAAGTTGCTTGCTTATCTGAATTGAATTTTTCTGATCTCTTGTTTAGGTTTAAAGATGACTGCATACTTATGTATTGTTACCCAACATAGCACCTTGTAACTTTTATCTAAGAGAGTTTGGGTTTCCACGTCCTCCTCATGTCTATGCTTAGCTAATTGCTCCAATTTTCCTTTCTCACAGAAAACAGAGATGACTACAGAATTGCTAAGGGATACTTCTTTGATATGACGAATTCATATATTTGCAGAATAATGAATTAACTAAACTTAACGGACATTATATACTATGATCTACATGGTCAGGTTTGAGTATGCACAGGGGTGTGGAGAAGGTTGTGTCCTTGTTTATGGTTGCGTGAAATAATGGTATAAGCGTTTAAATTGTACTTTCTGTTGTTCTTTTATATCAAGCAATTCTGTGATGCCTTTAGGTGTGTCTGCTGCAATGAATGAGTTGCGTCCATGTGCCCCACTAAGTTTGAAGATCCTGCTTGCACAAGAATTAATTAAGGGCTTGCAGGCTGTTTCAGATTCTCTATTGCGGTATAATACGACTCGGATGCTCAGGGAGAATGAGTCTGGACTTTTCCTTTCACTTTGCCGCACTTTTATAGAGGTCTGGTACTTGATAACTTGGACCGTGTTGTCCTTGGCAAATTGTTGGCTATGAATTAAATTTAGGATCCTGGAGCTCTTACAAGCTTCCCTTTGTAGGTTGCTTATCCATACTGTGCAAGTAGCTTTGGTCGATGTTACCCAGGCGGTGCTGCTCTAATTATGGATGCAAAGAATATGTATCATTGTATTGCGCGCTTATTGGAAACTTCCCCTTCAAGAGAACTTCCTAAACCAGAGAATAATATAGAGGAAAATAGTGCAATTGAAAACGGAGATGCAGCTGTTGTGGAAAATGAGGTGACTCCAGATACTGAAAGAACAAGTAGCAGTGTGGTCGATGAAAACTAGCTCAAAAGCTCCACTACACAGACGGGTGAAAAGCAAAATTATGCCACAGAGCAGTTGGAGAGTCAATCCTAATGTAATTAGACAAAATAATGACAGAAAAACACCTTGATAGAAGTCGATCGGCAAGTTTTTAAACATTTTTTTCAAAAGAATATTATTGTACGGATCTTGACTACTATTTTAGAAAGTCAGAAACGAAGAATAGTCATGGAGAAGGTGGATCTGTAACGAAGGTGGCTATTGTTGAGAATGCTGGTTGTGTACGTATGACTATGCGCGTTTAATTTTGTATGCTTTCCCTCATAGTGGTCTGATGATGTAGAAAACGTGTTTTCGGTAATTGTAAAACTGTTCTTATTTGCAACTAATGATTGTGTTATTATACAGTATACAAAGTAGCAGAAATGGAAAACAGAGTTACGGTAATTACAACAAAACTACTAACTAACAAAACTAAGTATTATTAATAAATAAATCACCATAACTAATATACCTAATAGATGACACAATCAAGGATAATGTTGGAGATGGCAACGCTAGAAATACATTAATTTCATTGGAAACTCATTCTAGCCTGTAGGATTTTAGTTATTGTTTAAGGGTCTATCTCTCTTAACATGAGTAGTTCCATATTTTCCCTCATAATAAAAAACGAAGGTATAAACAGTGAGAAGCTTGAGAAGTTAGAACTTGCAGCGAGCAAAGGTGGAAAAAACTTTACAGCGATAGGTGAAGAGAAAAAAAAATTTGTTATGTAGATTATTTATCTCCTTTACTGTGAGTTTTAAGGTTTTTAAAAATATTCTTTTTATGATAAAAGATAAATAATTTTGAATATATTACTAATACTATAATAATGCTATCATTATTTACAATTGTAACTTATAATGTATAGACATACTTTGAATATATGGTAGGTAGGGAATAAATCTAATTTTTGACATACGTTATATAGGTATTTAAGAGGGGTGAATTAAATATTCGTGAATTTTTATCTCTTAACGAAAATTTAATTAATTAATTAAAATTTTAAAATTTACAGTTATCAAACTTTTTTAATTTGATTCAAATATTATCAATGAATTTAATTAATATTACTACTTAAGATTTTAGAGTTTTTAAAATTTTATAATAAGTATTTTACAAATTATTATTACTATTTAAATATATTTACGTTAAATTAAAATTAAGTGAGAGTTATTTAAATTGATTGACATTATTATTAAATTATTTTTATCTTAATTCTTTTGATTTTAAGTTATTAAATGTTAATCTTCTCAATGTAGTAATTCAATGTTTAGTTACGGTCTTGTTTTAAAACATTGATGCTTACCGAATCTGACTTTTATAACGTTAATATCTCTTTCATGCAAAATTGGTGGTTTTGTTCCATAGTAGTAAAATAAAAGATGAGATTAGGGATGATAGACAGATAGAGCTCAGGTCCTCTTAAGCTTGAGCTTAGATCAGAAATAAAAACAAATATCTAAGTTTAGCCAGAGGTTTGATCGCTTTTGAGACTTATAGCTTGAGTTTAAGTTTATTTCTAATCTCGATCTAACTTCGAGTTAGATTTGAAAATTATATTTATTTATTAAAAATTTTTAACTATAATAACAAAAAATGTGGTTTTAATTGAAAAATAATTAAAAATAGTCAGGTTGGATTGGCTTTAATTCGGGTTCTTTTTTTAAAAAAAAAAGCTCGATCCTAATTTGAAATCTAGCCAATTTGGTTCAATTCTATTAATTTCAAACAAAATTAAGTCAAGTCCAAGTAAATTGGCAACAAGATTACAGAAGTTTCAATTTTTAATTAAAAGGGGGGTAAAAAAACAGCCATTACATGACCTGCTTGAGGCAGGTTTGTAGTGTAGTAACACCAGTCGAATCTTGAAGTAAGAAAGAAACTAAAGACCTTGGAGCATCCTGCACTCGAAATCCATGACGCGATCATGCTCCCTAGCCAAGTTTGCTAGATGGTCGGCATAAAAATTTGCTTCTTCGTAGACATGGCAAACTTCAATATGCCAATCACGACGAAGGAGATCTTTAATTTTACCCAAAAGTCTTGAATAGCTACTAGGAGAAGAGTTGTCGCCATTAATCATGGAAAGTGTAGTGAGGCTATCTATCTCCAAAAAGATATTGCGAAGATCTAGATCCTACCCTAGTAAGAGCCCCTGCCAGACTCCAATTAACTCTGCAAAGAGAGCAGAGAGAGCGAAAGCGATTTTGAAAGTGAAACCTGCTCTCCAAGTACCATTATCATCTCTTATCAAGCCTCCAGCCCCAACGTTGCAAGAAGTTATGAAGGAACCATCAGTATTTAAAGTGTGCCATCCGGTCTGTGGCCGAGTCCAAGTTACCCACTCAACCGAACGTTCAATGTGTTGGATTCTATTGACAATTTGCTTTGAACATACGACCTCTTCTGCATATTTCTGGATATGAACAGCGGATCATTCGACTCTGTCCTCCTCTCCAAACACAAAGTTATTTCGTGTGAGCCATAACGACCAATAAGCAATGCCAAAGAGGATGTTCCAATCCATACCCTCCTTGGAAACATGGTGAGAACTAAGATTGGCAATCAATCATTGCTTAGCATCATGTAAATAAAAGGAACTATGGTGACAATCCGGAGCAAGAGCTCGTCATATCAAGCACTGCAATCTCGCAGTGTGTGCTGTAGATCTTCTGGAACCAGGCCATATATTGGGCATAGGTCTACCTACCCCATTCCATGACGAGCCCGTTCAGTGTTAGTTAACAAACGATGATGTAGAGCGTTTAGGACCACTGCATTTCCAAACAAGTTTCCAGCAAAGATCAGACTGACCAAGCACAAGTGGGTCACAAAGCTGGTACACAAATCGAACACTGAACTAACCTGATATTGAGGCAGCCCAAAATCATTGGTTAGGGCCATTGATAAGACTAATCTGGAGATACGAGTCGATGATCGTGGCAATGTTACTCGGCACAAAATCTCGCCAATTGAAAGTATTCTGGTGAGTTGGTAATTGAATTGTAGCTTCAATCGAGAGCTCATATATTTCAGGTGGGATCGGTTACATAGCATAGCATTCTGGAGGGAGTTCAAGGTCCACCTACCTATCCTTCCAAAATCTACTTAGGCTTCTGTTGCCCATACTCCATCAGATGCCAATTTCCATAATGGGCTAGAGTTTAACTAGAGTCTTCCATAATTTGGAGTCTCCTGCTTTAGAAATTGCTTGGTGGTGGCATCATGAATTCATATGCTTGCTATGCATAAGTTGTACCCATGCCTTTGTATTGTTTAAGATATGCCAAGCACGTTTCATAAAGAGTGCGTCATTATGTGGAATTAGATTTTTCAAACCAAGCCCACCATTAGGTCGGGCGCTACATACATTGACCCAATTTAGGAGATGAACTTGTCTTTTATCCCCTCAAGAACCAGCGGCACTCTTTGTCAATATCCCGTGTGAGGCTATGTGGCAAATGTGTTACTTGCATGCTGTAAGAAGGAATGGCCTGGAGAACCGTCTTTGTCAAAGTAAGCCTACCGACTAATGAAATATGTGTAGCATTCCATGTTTGAATTTTTCTTTTAATCTGTTCTAGAACTCATCGTAATTTAGTCCCTATTGATTATGAAGAAAGAAGAGGAAAACCAAGATATTTACCAAGAGACACAATATGTTGAAAGCCTAGGGCAGAGGCTAGATTATCTACAGTAGTAGTCTTGACATTTGGAAAGAAAGTTACTATGGTTTTGGCTGTACTTACCCATAGTCCACTGGCAGCGCTGAAATCAGCCAGTATCTTAGTTATCACAGGGACTTGATGAAGAGAAGCTTTAACAAAGAGTAACATGTCATCTACGAAGAAAAGATAAGAGATGGCAGGGCAACCTTAGAGTGTTTCCATAAAGACCATCAACCTTGTTAAATAGAAGTTCTTACAATTTGTGCCAATCGTTCCATACATAGAACAAACAAGTAAGGTGATAGGGGATTAACTTGTTTGCTCCACGAGATGGTTTGAAAGCCCTAGTGGGGATACTGTTCCATAGAAGCTTAGTTGAGGTAGCATGTATGCAACTCATTATAAGGCTAATCATATCTGCTAGAAGGCTAACATCCTCCATAGTCTCTTGAATAAAAGGCTAGCTAAGACGATCATACGCTTTCTCCAAATCAACTTTTATGATCATCCATCCCTTTTTACCTTTTTTCTTTGCAAAGAAGTGTACAACTTCCGAGGCTATGATAATATTATCTGTGATTTATCTTCTAAGTACAAAGCTAGATTATAGAGGGCCTGTGACCATAGTCATGATACCATGTAAACGGTTAGCCAAAATCTTAATAACGAGCTTATAACTTTCATTGCAAAGGCTGATGGGTCGAAGCTGATCAAGGCGCTCTGGTGGAACCACTTTTGGTATGAGAATGATATTAGTATCACAGATGTGGGGATCAATAGTCTCAGAGGTAAAGGCTCTGTGAGCCATTTGAAAGAGTGATGGGCCAATAACTTGCCACTAATTTTGATAGAACAGTGCAGGGATGCCGTCAGGGCATGGAGCATTCAAAGGTTTCATCATAAAAAGAGCTTCTTTAACTTCAAAAGAACTAGGCGAAAGCCCTAATTGGGCGAGGGCTTCTTCACTTAGAGGGGAAAGCAACCCCTAAGCCAATATCGTGGCCTAGGACCATCATTATCCTCCTGATAAATAATTCAAAAAAAGGAGAGGATTGCTTGTTCTAACCTTTGGCCATCGGAGCACCATTTGTTGCCCAGCTTTAATATGACAATGAAGCACTTTCTCTTTCTGGCATGAGCCCAAGCGTGAAAGTAGGCTGTGTTGCGATCCCCTAGAGTGAGGAAATCACTACGTGATTTTTGCCTCCATAGTAGGTCTTCTTATAGGCAAGTGTCATTAAGCTCCTGTTTGAGTTTCTCCTCTAACAAGCATAGTGATGTAGTAGGATGGTGTTCAAGAGCACGTTGCACTCCTTCTAATCTGGCTATAAGATAGGATTTCCTTTTACTGATGTGGCTAAAAACATTCGTGTTCCATACACTGGCTGAACTCACAAAGTTAGAGAGATTCTCTTGAAATTCAACTCCTTCCTTCCAGTTAGAGTGAACCAAAGTTGGCCACGTTTGGTGTGTTACCCATGGTGACAGAAAAGAAACGACCGCATATTCGGTACTCTGGAGGGTAACTGAGAATCAGATGATTGGATTAAAAGAGGTATATAGTCAGGCCCATGTCGTAGAAGGTGCAATACTTGTGCGAGAGGAAAAGTCTGTCCCCATCCCTTATTGCCAATAGCTCTATCTAGCCACTCAAAGAGTAGCCCATGATGTTATGTAAATTTGGGTCTATGAAAACCTAAGTTGGTGAGTTTATAGTCTTCTAGCCATTGAGAAAAATCTCGACAACCAGTATCTTATCTAAGAACACCACTAGATCTCTTAGTACTTGATAATAGGGCATTGAAGCCTCCTACCAAGAGCTAAGGTTGTGAACTGCTCAGTGTAAGTGATCGTAATATGCTCCAGAGAAGACGTCGATTCGCGAGATTAGGAGATCCATAAATCGCAGTAAACCAAAAAACAGTCCCATCCTGCCCTCTAATATTAGTATGGATAAACTGTCAATGGTTCACGTGAATTTGAACTAACCAAAGGTCCTTCCACAGGATCCATATACCCCCAGAGAACCCAGAAGCTTCAACCCTGTGGGAATGGGGAAAAAGGTAAAGCTGAAATCACTTTATCAGCTCTTCGTCCACTGATGCGTGGTTCTACTATCACAAAAATATCAGGTTTATATTTTCTGATGAAGGTTTTACTCATGTTCATAAAGCTACTGCTTGCTGCACCCTAGACATTCCACACTAGAAGTTTGATATTTGTGGTACTCATTGTAAATAGCAGGAAAAGGGAGGGCAGCACGTGCGGGGACATCACTGGCATAGTAAGCCTGGAATTGGTTGGACTTGGATCACATCCTGATACTCACTCGTATCCATACTCTATTGAACATGACGATCCAGATCTTCTCCAAAAGAGAAGATGACAGTTTGAGTTTTTTTCTCTTGTTCAGGCCCCGTAAGTTTCTTCTTTGTAGTTTTCATGTGCTTTGTTCCCTTAATGGAAACAACTAATTTGGTGGGAGTTTATTACCTCTCCCCAGGCGCTTCATCAAGGAGATAGTCGAAGAGAGGGTCTCATCTACTGGGCTGTCATGGAGAGCTGGCGCAGGGGTTAGGGCAACAACTGAATGCTTAAAAGAGTCAAGGAGAATAAGAACGTGTAGCATGTGGTCCAAATTGATAGCTTGGTTTAGGGCTTCCATAGGTTGCGGAGTAAAGCGTTGGCCCAATAATGGTTGAAACAAGTTGGGCCTAGCGGTAATAGTTCGTCCTCCTAAAGGCCGCGTGAGCAAAGCATGCTTTTTCCCCTCAGTGACCCTTTAACCATCCGCACATGCAGGATTCTCAATAATTAAAACTTCCTGATGTTTTAGAACCTCATCATTATCCGGGATATTCGCAAGAATATCAAAACGTGAAGATCCCTTAAAAGTCACTGTCTTCTTAGTCTACCAAGGAGGTCCTAATTTCACACGACCATCCTTCAATGGGCGCCGTCTATTCCACTTTGGGGCAATCATCCAAGGTCCCGGGTCAGAGAGGATTTCCTGGATGGCCGGTGGCGCTTGATCACCATTCATCGCCAATGGCTGGGTATGCATTTATTCTGATGCTAGGGTTTGTTCTGGCTCCGTCGAAGCTTTGGGGCATTGTTCTGGAGCGTGACCATAGACACTGAAGGAAAAGCAAATGAAGGGGATGTCTTCATACTGCATTGATTGTTTCTTGCCATCAATAAAGATGTGAGTGACCAAAGGTTTGTCAAGATTGAGCTCCACAGCAATTCTGGCAAAGCGACCCCTATTTTCTTCAACATTATTAAGGTCAACTTTGATGAAGTGACCCACTGCTTGGGAGAGAATTTGAAGGATACTGCAATTATAGTATTGAAACGGTAATCCTGGAAACCTAATCCAAGCCATGATGGAGCATATGCGTTCCTCCTCAGGTTGAATCTCGGACACCAAGGCTGGAATGAGATGTATCCATTAGCTACTATCCATGGACCTTCCAACAATGCTTTCTCATAGTCAGAGGCTCTATTTTTCTTCACCAAGAAAAAGTGATTGTCCAAATCAATGACCTTAATGTCCCCTTCAGGATTCCAAAGTGTCTAAATCCTATTGAGGAGGCTATGAAAACCCATGGAGCGACTAATAACTTTGATGACCACTGCAAACTTTAGGGAGTCCTGTATCAGTCGATGTGCTTTTTCAGAGAAAACAAAGGAGGGAAGGCCCTCTACAACTGCCATATTAATATCTTCATTATCTAACATGAAGCTTTTGCTATCTGTATGGAGTCCTACAACATGTGAAGTGCTTCTTTTATCCTTCAAAAGGGCCTGGCAATAAGGTCTGTGATCAACGTCCATGGCTCTATCGTTCCTAGCATCAATCAAAGCCTCCGAAGGGGCCATGGCAACTGCCTGAAGGGTGGCTCCTCTGGACTAGGTACAGACGTAGTCATTTAGAGATGTATTTATGAGAAGTTGCAATTTTAATTCTCTAAAAGGACGTAATATTTGATAAGGGAACATAACTATATAGATAACCTTAGCTAATTCTTAGCTAACAACTCAAGTTTTTATATATATATCTACAACTTTTATACAGCCGTTATGTATCTGTATGTTGATTTGTTGAATATGAATGACTAAAAGTATTTACATGTAATCAGAGCACTTTGGTTTAAATACCTTATTCTTTCCTCTCTTTTTTTTCCCACCAATGGCGTCTTCCACTATTCTTGTTTCCTCAACCAACCCTACCTTACCCTCCCTCCCTCCCTATTACCTCGCACCAACTAGCAATTAAATTAAACCCATCCAATTATGTTCTTTGGCATGTCCAATTTCTTCCCCTTCTGTGAAGTTTCAACTTAGCTCATCACGTGGATAGTAGCTCCATGTCTCCTGCCGCAACTATTGACAATAGTGCTCCCAATCCAGATTATATCGCTTAGTACTGTGAAGACCAGTTGTCTTAAGTTGGATCATATCTTTAGTTTCAGAAGGTATCCTCTCCTAAATAGTGGGTGTTGAATCTGCTCGAGAAGCTTGGCAAAAGTTGACAGTGTTGTATACTTCTTGTTCTCGTGTGTAGATCTGGCAGCTAAAATTGCAAGCTAGTCATTTATAGAGAGAGAATGAGAGTATCTTTGTCTATATGCAGCATGTCTAATCCTTGGTTGATCAGTTGGCTGTATTAAAAAGTACTGTTGATATTGAGGATCTCGTGGATGCTATCTTGGCTATTTTAGGACTTGTGTATCTTCCCTTCACCCGTTCACTTGAGGCTTGTCTCACTCTAACAACCTTTGATGATTTTTATGGATTATTATTAAATGAGGAGTCCTAAATCCAAACAGACAGTAATGTTTTTTCTCCGACTGCTTAATATTTTAACGGGGTTCCAATTATTATGGCCAAGACTGTGGAGAGACAAAGGCTCTTCATCCAACACCAAACATTCTTCACCTTCCTATGGTTCCTTGGATTAGTCCTTGCCTACATGCCACAACTGTCATGGGCTTGGTCATATTGCTAGCTCTTGCCCCTCACCAAAACTCTCAAAATCAGTTAAACCAGTTGGGAATCATGCCTCGACAAATTTTGGTTCCAATCGGTAGTGGCTACTATCAGGGGCGAATCACCATTTGACAGCGATCGTGAAAAACTTGGGTATCCATTCAAAATATACCGCTCCTGATGACGTCACTCTTGGTAATGGATCTTCTATCCCCATTCTTCATATTGGTAACAGTCATGTTTCGCTTGGTAGTAACTCCTTTTTCTCTCTAAGATATTCTTCATGTTCTTTCTGCTTGCACAAATCTTTTGTTGAATAAGTAGTTTGCAAAAAGTAATAATGTTGTGATTGATTTTTTTTGCTAAATGATTTCTCATTAAGCATATGCAGACAAAGCAGGTATTGTACAAAGTGCAGAATAACCATGGTCCCTATAGCTTATTTCTACCACCGGTAAAGTCCAATCCACAAGTTCATTTTGCGTTCAATACAAGACATGCTCGCCTTGGTCATGTGTCATTCTGCACAGTCAAAAGAGTCATTATCGATAGTTTTCTTCACACTACAAATTCTTCCGTCCCAGGTCTCTATCATATTTGTAATGTTAGCAAAATAAAAAATTACCTTTTTCTATTTCTCAACATGTAATGTCTCACCCTTTAGAGTTAATATGTTCATATGTTTGAGGTCCTTCCCGTGTTCCATATATTGAAGGTTATTCCTTTTATGTGATTTTCTTTGGTCATTTTAGCAAGTACACTTGGCTTTATCCACTCACATACAAATATGAGGCTTTGGGTGTTCTGACAAGTTTAAGCATATGGTTGAAAACTTCTTTGGTCAGAAAATTCAAACTTTTCAGTCTAAACCAAGGGGGTTGGAGGATTAAGCACTCAAGCGTTATGACTAGTGTGGTAATGCTAGTCAAAATAAAATAACTTGACTACTACTATAGCAGTGATGAGTCTAAGTCGATCCCACGAAGAGTCTTCGGTTAGATTATGAAATGAAATTAATTTAATAAGAAAATAAAATAAAATAACCTAATGAGAACAAATTAAAGAAAACATGCAAAGAATGATAAAATTGGAGAATTTGGTAGAGATCTGATTCTTTTGTTCAATCTCAACCTACACATTAATCAAGTATAATTCATTGATTTGTTGTTCTTTTATTTCTCTTAGCAATTATCGGTTGTAGATTAACAGCAAGTGCTGTTAATCCTGATTTTTCCTTAAATCCTAGTTGATTACGAAGCACTCGTTAATTAACCCTAGCTATCAGAAAACTTAGAATAAGCTCTTTAAGTTTATTCGGACAATCACGTTACGAATCAAAAAAATAGACTAATCTAAGCAATAATCACACAAGCTCGGATTATTTAATATGTGTTATGTTATCTCTAATGATTCGGAGCCATTAGTTACTACACATGAATCGGGAATATATCGATTACATATTACATTCTATACTAGCAATGGGTTTTCGTGAAAAAATGATTCAATAGAGTATTAAAATCATCATTCAAATAGCCATTTAATCCACACAAGATAACATAATCAATTTCTAATGAGAGAAAGATACAACAAAATAATAAAAAATACACTTAACCAGGGTCGTTAGTGTCGATATCACCTCCAAACCGATGTTGGGACATCTAGCCTTTCATGGGTCACCCAAGAAAATGCTTCAGCCCTATAAAAATTACCCTAGCCAAAGACCCCTTTGTTTCTCTTCTCACTGCCACAAGCTTCTTTCTCTCAACTATTTATCGATTTGATAATTAAAGTTTATGGTCCATCTCACTATTCACTCTCCTTCTCTCCCATAGGTTTCTTCCGCTCCTTGTTTCTACCGCAACTCTCTACTGAAGCTGATGTGACGAATTAAGTTTGTGGTTCTTGGTCTACTGTCACTGTTTACGCAACTTCAAGAATAAAACCCTTTTGTCTTAAACGCTAGTGTTTAATGCTAGCTTTCACATTCCACGCTAGCGTTAACGCATGCAATGCTAGCGTTTAAAGCCATACATTAAACGCATGCAATGCTAACATTGTCATTGGTGTTAAATGCTAGCTTCCTTCTGCTTTGGGTTCTACTGCTGTCGTTTTGTCTTTGTTTTAATTCACTTGTATGTGTGTTGTTTTGTCCTTCAACTCCCAGCTGCTATATAAGTTTTTCTCTCTTGTTATTTCTTCATTTTTCCAGTAAGCACTCTTAATTCTTCTTCTTTTTGTTTTGATTTTTTCTTCTTTTTGTCTTTTAAATTTCTTCTTCCTGATCCATGAAGACAAATAAAAATTAATCTTCAGAAAACGACCCAAATGTAGTACTTTCAACTCATTTTAATTTCTTTGCTTTCAAATTGTATCTAAAATCATATATGAATTAAAGTGAGTATCTTAAGCATTTTTGTATCATTAATCGCTAAGAGTAAATGATTAAATGTATCAACAATTAAATACATATCACATTACCTCCTGAAAAAGGGATCCTTCAACATAGCTTGTGTCTGTATATAACTGAACAAAATGGTTGTGTCGAATGTAAATATAGGCACATAGTTGAGACTACTCTAATTCTTTTTTCACAAGCAAAATTACCACCTCGTTTTTGGTCTCATTTGTTTGAAATTGCAGTCTATACTATAAATCATCTACCCACTCCTTGTCTTGTCATAAATCTCCTTTTGAAAAATTATTTGGTCAGTCTGTTGACTACAATTCACTCCTTGTATTTGGGTTCCTGTGCTTCCCATAACTTCGTCCATTCTCCAAACACAAATTAGATGTTAGCTCTACAAAGTGTATTTTTCTGGGATACAGTAAATTTCATAAAGATTACAAATGTTATGGTCCCATTTCATCCAAGATTTTCATCTCACGACATGATTTATTTGATGAACAGGTTTTCCCATTTGTTGAATTTGGTGATTCCACCTCGAGTCCATCATCAAATAGTCCGCTTTCTATTATTTATCTGCCTTCCTTATTGCCTATTGCTACTCAGAATGGCAATGCCTTGTCCAGAGCTCAAAACGACACCGTTATTGTACCACATGCTAACCTATTGGTCTTCAATACGACATCGTTTTGAAGACTTCTTCCTCATAGCGTCAAAACGAAGCCACGCTACCTCATCATTCAGCCTCCTCAAACGATGTCGTATGAGATCATCCCTGCTCTTTCGACATCTTTTCTCCAGCAACATAGCACCTTCCAAAATTAACAGGTGTCATTACTTAACATCCACTATCAATTACTCCTAGCCTCCCACTCCATCAACGTTGTTTCTGCCGCTACAAAGACCATCTAATTGTGTTGTTCCACATAATGACAATGTTGATCTAATAGTGGATCTTTCATGGTATCCACTAGAGCAATCAGTAGCTCTTTCTCCTCCTTCACATCCTATGGTGAGGTGATCTTAAACTGGAAATTCAAAACCCAAGAAATGTTCTTATCTTGCTTCTAATTCAGACATGGTCTAACCCACCTATTACACTCAAGCTAACAAGAACCCAAAATGGAGGTAAGTGATGATGGAAGAGATGAATGCCTTACGAAATGGGACTTGGGAACTTGTTGAACAACCTCCATATACCAATATCATCAGTTGCAAATGGGTGTTCAATTAAAGACAAAGCCTAATGGATCTGTTAATCGTCACAAAGCACAACTAGTTGATACATTCAGTCTTGTTATCAAACTTACAAATATCAAACTGTTGCTCCCTATTATTGCATCCTAGCATTGGCCAGTCAAGCAAATTGATGTCTCTGATGCCTTTTTACACGGAACGGTGGAGGAGGATGTATACATGTCACAACCTTTTGGCTTTGTTGACCCTTTTCATCACACTGTAGTGTGCAAACTCAAACGATCTCTATACGACCTCAAGAAAGTGCCAAGAAAATGGCACAAATGCCTTACCAATGAGTTGATACAACAAGGTTTTCGTGGATCTGAAATGAATACCAGTTTGTATATTTACTATTCTGATACGGTTATTGCTTACTGTTAGATCTATAAGGATGATATGCTCCTTTTGGGAAACACTCTGACCTTTCTAACTACTGTGTTGAGCATCTCCGATAGAAATTTGCAGTAAAGGTCTTAAGTCCTCTACATTACTTTCTTAGAATTCAAGTTCACCATACCAAGAAGGGGATGTGGCTGTCTCAAGCCAAATACACTCAGACCATACCTCGACGATCGAATATGGAGCAGTCCAAAGCTATTTCAACACCAGTCGCACCAACGACCAAACTTTCTGCCACAGATGGGATCCTTTTCTTGACACTGAGTTGTATAGAAGCATTGTTGACAGACTGCAATATTTGATGGTAACTCGCCTAGATATTTGCCACTTTGTCAATAAAGTTAGCTAGTTCATGCACACCCCTACAATAACTCATTAGACAATCATAAGCATATTCTTCTCTACTTAACATCCACTGTTAATCATGGTTTATACATTCAACCAGGCAGCTACTTTCAAATTACCGCACATTCTAATTCTGACTGGGCCAGTGATATTAATGACCGTAACTCTACCACTAGCTGGGCAGTTTATCTTGGGCATACTATGATCAGGGACGGAGATATATGGGGCCCAGTGGTGCACTGGGCCCCCAAGATTTTAAAAAAAATTAAATAATTTTTATTTTTATTTAATTAATTAATAATATATATATATATATAGTAACATATTGTTTGTTACTTTAAAACCCTAACAAACAAGTTGGCAACTGCTACACATTGGTATTTCCTGCTTCAACTCTCAAAATTTTCTTCGCGTACGTTTCACTCTTTATCTTCCA
>JANZXR010000004.1:29487970-29503324 GCA_027575705.1 Erythroxylum echinodendron | reverse complement strand
CCGCCACCTCATATTCTAAAGTCAAAAGGTTATTCTTCCTTTCCCGCTTTCTTAAAGGAGAATTATTATAATATATATATATATATATATATATATATATATATATAATTCTCCTTTAAGAAAATTAGTCTTTACATCCATTTAATATAATTCAAGATCTATGCTAGTTATTATATATATAACCTTTAAATTTTACTAAGACATTCTAAGAACATAAAATATGTCGATTACTGAAATCAATTTACAGCCTAAAGTAGTTCTCAATATAATGGTGCACCTTTTTTAATAATTTCATATGATTTTCATATGATTGATGAAGACCACAATATGTACAAGGTTAATAACAATGTGATAACTTCATTCTGTAAAAGATCCAAAGATAAACAAGTATTTTACTTTTATATGTGGATGATATTTTAATTACATGTAGTGATTTTGAGTTTGCTAAGAAAATAAATGGTTGTCATATGAATTTAAAATGAAAAGCATGAGTGAAGATGTATGCATTCTTAAACTAAATATTTCAAGAGATCAACCAAAAAATTACTTTCACTTTCATAAGTGACATATATTTACAGAATTCTTGAGTGATTCTTTATTAAAAATTATAAACCAATTGATAATTCTATTGTTAAAGGTGAAGGTCTCAGCTAAAAGGTTTGTCCAATAATACCATAAGAAAAGAATCAAATGAAGAAGTTTTTTATTTCAATGTACTTGGAAGTCTTATATATGTAAATGATATGTAAAAGACTAAGTATTGGTTATAGTATTAAAACTATGAGCATACATCAGTTAAATCCATCTCAGACTCAGTAAAGAGAATATTGAGGCATAATAAAAGGTGTACATGATTACGTATTATGTTATTAAAGTAATGACCTAGATATATAAAGTTATGTGGATAGAAATTGGAGATCAGATTCAGACGAGAGAAAATTTACCATAAGGTTTGTTTTCTCATTCAATAATGGTACAACATCATAGAGTAGTAAGAAATAATCATGTATTACTTTATCTATAATGAAAGTTGAATTTATACCATTTTTAATTGCATTACAATATACGGTTTTATTTAGATGTTTCTTAGTTAAATGGGAAATTACTAAAACTAATTTGATGTAGAACTAATCAAATATGATGGTCAAGTATCAATCACTTATACAAAAGATTTCAAATTTTATTGCAAACTAAGTATAAAATGCCAAATATAAATGTGTGAAGGATATAGTTGCAGGAGGTGAAGTGAAAAGTATATCTTTACATGTAAATGTGAAGTCACTAACATTAAATTAAATAAATATTGTTTATTTTACGATAAGCATTATGTGACATTTGGTTCTAAAGTTTATTTCATTTTTATGAAATATTTAAATGTGAATTAAAGAGTATGTCAAGCAAATAAGAGATTAGCCCTCTCAAGCAAAAAATAATCTATAAGGTTTTTAATAAGGAAAGATTAGGCATATTTAATGCTTATTATCTAGGAAATAATTAAGAGCAAGAAGGTTGAACTATAATTGTAGCCTTAAATAATAAAAAGAAGGCAAATTGACTTAAAATGATTAAGTGGTCACTATATTTGTCTTAATTTGCCAAATGTAAAATCTGAAAAAAATGAACTCTAAATGTAAAATCTGAAAAAAAAATGAACTCTATAGTAGATTGGTGGACTGAGTTTAATATTAAGTATATTTGAACTAATATTTATACAATAATTTATGAATAGAAAATATTCGGTCTAAATAAAAAGAGGTTAGTAATGTAGTCAACCTGAATGTCTTTTTACAAATTATAGAGAATTCTCTTGCTTTTTTTCCTAACCTTTTGAATTACCTTAATATGTTATTTGTATAAAAGTTAAACATAAAATCTAAACATTACTCATTAGTGACAATAACTAGACCAACAAATCTTTCACTAAATTTTTTTCTTCTTTTAAATACTATCACTACAATCAGTCAAGTCCATGCTTTTTAAATATTTAATATCAATCTCTAACTCAATTAATAAATATTTAAAAATACATCATTAAAATGTTAAATTTTATCAATTCATAAACATCATAACCTTAAAATTTTGGAGTCTAATGTTCGGTAAAGAAAATATAAATAATCCTAGAAGTGTCTTAAAATATTTCATAACTCAAGTAAATCATATAACATTAGGTCATATATATTATCATTTCTAACTATTTTATATCTTCACTTTGAGAGTTGAGAGTTTGGAATATTGGTAAATTCATAATTTTAAGTATTCTTCTTTTTTGGGATTTCGAGGGACATTCCGTTGGTGGAGCCCGACTAACGGATACCCGGTAAAGCCTGCTAGCAGCAGGTAAAAACCCAAACTTACACTTTCTAAGCAACAATATCATTTGGCCGCATAATATATGATCCACAGAATTTTCGTTGCATGGGTCAATTTTCGTCTTGAATGTTTTTCGATTTTATTTGTTGTGGGATCTCAAGCGACTCTCTTCGGGTAGGGATAAAGAAAACGTAGGAGGCAACAATCAGTGATCATGTTAAAGTAGGGTCCATAAATCATCTATTATTAAAGGCAGTGGAAGAAAAGGTCGTGAGCAAAGTTACAGACAAAGCAAATTTTCTGGATTACAAGTTTACTCCTGAGATGTAACGATGAGTTCTGACTGATATTCAGTTGAATTTCTACAACTTGTTTGTGGTTTATGTTTGATTTTGGTTGGTATGTTTAGCTCGTCTAGTCACTATATATTGGATAGTTTAGATATATAAAATCAAGCTCTGTTGTCTCTTTCAAAATGTACAATCACTTTCCACTGTATGTTCGTGCAAGCAACCATAAGAACAGCTCCAATCAACTTCAAACCGGACGATAATGTTGTCCTTATTTTCCAACTTTGTGTTCATAACATGATCCAGAGTGTAATTTTATTTGACAGCCTGAACAAATATAGCAAATAATGTTCAAATATGCTGAGGGTTTAAGTTGGTTAGGAAAATTTTGCATTTTGAGTAGTCTCTTCCACGTCTTTAATACAGTTGCTTCCGTTCCCCTTGTACACGAAGAAAACCGCTCAAGAGTTAAGACCTGAAGAAGCAAAGCATCCACCAGGGAACATAACACACGAAAAGCAATCCTATTTCTATTAGACAACTTTATAAGAAAGAGAAATTCCAGACCCAAGAGAATGGGAGCTGCTATACTATAATTTTTTTTCCTTTCTATTTACAGGTTAGCTTACTATGCATGTCGTTTCTTGTCGAATTTGATTGGTGCGCGAAAGTTTTAGACAGTCTTCCCGTAAAGAGCGAAAATTTTCATCTACCCTATAAAATGGTATTGTCTCCTGCGAAGAAAAGAATCTTACTTGGCTTATGATTCTCTGTTTTCTTTACGAGTGATGTTATTGAGTTGTACGCTACAAGTTTGTCCTCATCTGCACAGTATCTGTTTTGATTATCTTAAATTACACAGTAACTCCACTTCTTGATTAAGCTTGACCGTGATATGCCCCTGTTAATCATGCGAAGTGCGAGGATGGTTCATAAGATTTAGAAGACTTTAAGGGGTCTACAGTTTGTCCTTTCGCAGTGATGTCCTTGATGCAGGCAGTGAATCCTCCATAGTTTCTCACTTGTATCATTACCTTCTCTTTTTATTTTTTTTTTCCAAAAAATGCCATCATAAGGGTTTGTAATGTTTAAAGGTTGTTCTCTAACCTAAAAGGTTATGCTAGCTGTTTAGGATTGACCGAACATGCAAAATAATCTACGAGCTTGAATAAGTACTTCCATCAAGAGTTTTTTGTAATAAGCTCTATTTTCATTTGAGTTCACAACACCTGAATCTAATATGAACTTTGTTACTGGGGCAAAGTTTTGGTACAAACATGACGTCCAAAAGCTTAGCAACAGCAAGCCAACTTCTCCCCACTTCAGCTTCTCTTGGCCTGTTTTATCGCCATTATTACTATTTGGCCTGCACGTATCTAACAACTTTATTGACAATCGAACGTCAATCAATGACGTTTTCTTAAGTTCATAAATGAGTTCAATTTAATACGTTTTATTAATGCAGAAAAAAGTTTATGTATTCATCAAATTTATTTTGAACTTACCTTTATGGATCCCGAAGTAGCCTTGAAATTTGAAACCGAATGCACAACTAACAAAACCAACTTAGCATCTGCGATTACTCTCTACAAGCGTTTTAAAACAAAAAATGTGGTTTCAATATCACCCAACTTGTAACTCCCAGTATAATTAATTCCTCAATTGAAGCTTAAGACAAGGTATAGCGTTGATGTTCTAACTGACATTATGAGGTAATGACTAATTAATGACAAAAAGGAGCAAGTGTCATGGTCAGCTTTGGTCGTAATAGGTGAATCTCAAGAATATCTTTAATCGATGTGGCCGCCAATCAGCATCTACCATTCACCATCATCAATCTCAGCCTTAACAACGTTACCCAATCGGGGCTATTTGCTAGGGTATCTGTCAAGAACAGAACCCTTGTTTTGTTTGGCATCATCTTTGACGATAGAACAAATAAATCTGGTCTTGTACTTACCTTCCTTCATTAATATATCTCTGGTATGGTCAGTTTGGAGATACCGTATTAACGTAAACATATTAATATTTTTTATATTGGCCGTAAGGTCGAACTCTAGCTTATTAAAATTAGGCGGATTGTCCTTTTAATACATGAGCTCATGGACTTCTCTCTCAGCTTGCATTTCTGAGCAGATTTTGGGTTATTAGAAAGTCGTAATTAATGCTTCATGGGTTTGTCCATTACATATTCTCTTACAAGTTTCTATTTCTCTTCTTCAATTATGAAATTTCATAAACAAGAAAGGACAGTTCACATGGGAAACACAGAGAGGAAGAGTACCCTTCTTTTGTCACCTTCAATCTTCTAAGTTTCTGGCATAAGCAAGGAAGAGTGAGCCATCAGTGGTTCCAATTTCTTGCATCAGTGGGAAGGAAGTGTATGCGCACTTGGCTTCAACCTTCCATCTTAACCATCTTTCTCTCTCCCTCACACAGAATATACATATATCAACTTTTATCATCTTTGGTGCCGTTTTCTTCTTGGGATTTTCTCTCCAAATGAGGAGCATATCAACTTGTTACAGCGAGCGTGCCATTAAAATATCTTATTCATATTGCTCGGGTCCATCAGGTCAGGCCTATGTCTCCCCTACTCTGACACCTTCTATTTCAAATGCAGTCACTAGCATATATAGACTCCAACTTATTTCCCAGAAAACCCTCTTCATCACACTCACGTGGCGTAACAAGCTCATAAACCGAGGCCTGACCATTAGTATTAGTGGCAACAATATCTCCTCTCCCTCGAAGTTGAGTACCGATTCGTATCACCTGCGAAAGATCAAAGGCACTAAGTCATTCCAATCTTGCGACTCAAAGTTTGACGCTTTCTGGGATCTTTCTACTGCTAGTTATGAGACCGGTCCTGAGCCGATCAGAGGGTTTTACGTCGTCTTTGTGGTGGATTCAGAACTGGGGCTGATACTCGGAGACAAGGACGAGGAAGTCATCGTACAAAATCTCAGAAAAAAGCTATCAATGGCGAAATCATCGTTGGTTTCTCGCAGCGAGCATTTTTCCGGCAACACCGTGTATTCCACCAAGGCACAGTTTTGTGATACTGGGCTAGCTCATGACATATTGGTGAAGTTTAGTGGAGAGGAAGATGGAGCAAAAAGTCCTGTATTGTCTGTGTGCATCGACGATAAGAAGATATTTCAAGTGAAGAGATTGAAGTGGAATTTCAGAGGGAACCAGACAATTTTCTTGGACGGTTTGTTGGTTGATATGATGTGGGATTTACATGACTGGTTCTTCAAAGAAGCATCAGGGTTCGCTATTTTTATGTTTAGGACAAGAAGTGGATCGGACAGCAGGTTGTGGTTGGAAGAGAAGAACTATGAACAGAAAGGTCAAGACAAGGCAGGATTTTCTTTGTTGATCTATGCCTTCAAAAATCCAGGTTGATTCCATGTTTTCCTTAACATGTTTTTCATCTTTTCTCTTCTCCAAGTTGCATTTTCTCGTGTTACGTATATAGATATTTGTATTTTTATATGAAATATCTTTACTGAATTGCCCTTTTTCTTAGTCTCTTTCTGTGCCTCACTTACAATACTCGATGAATTTCTCTCGTTTCTATTCTGAATATGTAGTCTGATCGTTACATTATCCGGTAATTCCTTTTCAACAGCTATAGGACATAAATCATGGAGAAGAGAAGGTATGACTTCAAATTAATACTGCTGTAAAATAATAGTCAAACGCAACTAGTGCACAATGCTTCCGTTTAATAAAAAGTTTGGACTTGCTGTTGTACTTTGAAAGATGGAGATCAGATTCTGTATCGCACATAATTTCTGCATTGTAATGCATGCCTAAAAAGAAGAAGGTTTATTCAATTTGTCAACCACTAAACTTTAGATCACCCTATGCTTGTCTTGTTATTGTAGAAAAGAAACAGTGAATATCTGAGTCAATAGAATACAATCGGTAATTGGCAGCGGGGAACAGGCAGACAAATGTTCCTTGTTCATGGAAAATGACATAAATCTACTAACCAACGAATGTGGTGCCAAATACCAGAGTTTTTGCATTCATGGAAAATGACATAAATCTACTAACCAACGAATGTGGCACCAAATATCATAGATCACTAGATGATCTATCGTCTGCAGAATTATATTTTGGACCTCAACTTTCCAAATTCTATTTCGGATACACTTTATATAGTTGCTGATCGTTTTAATGATCAAACTATTATCATCCAGATCTCGAACCTATTACCAAATGTGGAGCTTGAAAAGTTGATGCCTATTAAATGAATCACAAATTACCAAAAGATGTTCCATGCCCCTCATCAATACTCTTTTCATATAACCACTCCTCTAATTATGAAGACATTAAAAGATGGAACGGTGAAGTCCATCTATGTAAGGCCTAATGAAAATCCACTAGACCTTCTACATCTGATGCTATATTTCTGATCCAGCCCATATTTTCTCATACGGAGGGCTGTGAAGTTTGTCTCAACCCTAAGTCAGACAATGATAATGATGATGAGTAGTATGCCAAATGACGAAGGAGGAAGAAAAAGTTTAAAACTCATTGTATGCCTTCTTAACAGTATCATCCACACAAGGATGATTCAGATCCAGATGATTCCAGCAAATCTAGTAGTCTACCTACAGAAAGATTCAGACCTAGATCTCTTCGTGAGATGTTGAAATCTTTTACCTGTCAACCTAAGCTAGCAATTCCTGTCATTACTCCTACTCCTATACATTGTATGATGGTTAAGTCATATAAAGAAGAGTTTCTTTTTCTACACAGGAGTATAGATGAAACAACTAGGATTATCTCTAGCCCTTATATTCGAGCCACAGGAATCACATCACAAGGAGCACTTTCTCAGATGAAGTTCTTAATTGGCAGACATCAAATGCAGTAACTCAGAACAAAGTCCTTTGAAGAATTGATTCTAATTTAGATCGAATCAGTCAATAGACTCATGCTATTCAACATAAAGTTGACACCGTCTCTAAATAGATCCAACAACTGTACTACTCATACAAAGCTCAAATCCAGCAACTTGACGTTGATCTTCGAAATTACATTACTATATAGTATTTTGGACCTGACTTCGACGTCAAAACTAGAGAACTTAGGAAGATACAAGGAATTGTGCAACGCATGGAAGCTAATATGCAATCTTCACATTCTAAGACTATATATGGCTCATCCTCTTCATTATTTTCAATATACAGCCAACATACACTCCTCCTTTATATCAGACGTATCCAGACGAAGCTGACTATTCAAAGGTCTTCAAGTTTAACTATCCTTTGATCGAACAACATATCCATCCTTAGGCAACTCTAACAAAAACTAAATGGCCAAAATCAAAGCCAGAGCCTGAACAAGTTCCTGAGCCATGACCTTCATATACTAAACTTGAACCAGTTAACTAGTGGAGTAAACTGTTACAGATTCATACACGTACCACTTCTCCATCGAAGTCTCAACACCTCTACTGGGATTGATAAAGTGCCTCTGACAGAGTTTATAACAACTCTTGCACCTACACATGCTACAGAAGATTCCTTTTCTCAATCAGATAATTCAGAAGCTTGTTCTGAAATCTCTGTCCCAACATCCGAAGTCTCTGCAACAATCTCTGAGTCATCATCTGAATAGATCTCTGAACCGTCTTCTGATTCCTTAGCTCAACTATCTGATCTATCAGACTTAGCACAAGTTCTTTAACCTACTGAATTTGAAGCAACTATAAGTGAAGTAGTACTAAACCTTTCAGACCTGCACCAGCACCACAAGTAGCACTAGCTCAACTAGCTGTACAGACCAAGCCTACTTCAGGACTTTAGTTTACCTTTGACGATCTTCTCCCAAAGAAATGGAGAGAATGCTTGCATAAATTCAGTGCATGGATAGATCTTCAAATGACTTGACCGAATAATCCTTTACAACATATTTTGTTCGATTTTACTTCTCGTTTCATTGGTACTTTGCGAGAATAGTCGCAAAGTATTAACAATTATAAAAGACTTCAGTATATCCAAGTCATTACAGTCGGAGCTCTTCTTGGAATCATTCATAAAGAATTCATTGGTGACTTTCAGCTTATGGATAAGTAGATCCGTCAGGAGTATTTTACAATGAAATGTTGTTCACTTGATAAGCGTGATCTACAGAAGCATTTTCAACATATGACAAAAAGGGATTATCTTTTAAATAGATGGAATGATGTTAATCTTCGTTATACTTTTATCTCATCCCTTCCAGATCAACTACAAATAGAGTTACAATGGACCATAGTTTCTTTTCAAAGGGATATTGCTAATATATCACTACAAGAAATTGTATTTTTAGTGATAGTAAAAGTTGTTACTAAAAACCGTAATATTAGTCACTATTATTAATAGTGTCTAAGATTTGAAGTCGTCACCTCCCGTCACAAATACCTCCGTCACTACTAAAATAGTGACTAATTTAAGAAATGGTCATAATTATGCAACACTTTTGCGACACAAATACTGACGCTAAAACTTGTGAAATGTGTGACAAAATTATATGGTCACAAAAATGTTACATATTTATGACAAGTTTTGTCGTCACCAATAATATAAAGTAGTGACGAATTAAGTCGTAACAGAATTGCATTGTATTGTGAGAAAAGTGTCGACACTAAAACCTATGGAATTTGTGACAACACTATATGGTAACAACAACTTTACATATTTATGACAAGTTTTTTGACACAAATAATATAAAGTAGTGATGAATGAAGTCGTAACAAAACTTCATTGTATTGTGACAAAAGTGCCGACACTAAAACTTGTAGAATGTGTGACAACACTACGTGGTAACAACAGCTTCACATATTTATGACAAGTTTGTCGACACAAATAATATTAAGTAGTGACAAATAAAGTCATAACAATACTTCATTTTATTGTTACAACATTTTTGCCACTAAAATAATTATAAATAATGACAAAATATTGGTCACTAATAATTTTTTTATCAGTGTCCTTTACTTCTTAGTCACTAAAATTTTAATAAAAATGTCAACATCATTTCGTCACTAACATGTTTAGTATTATCACAAATAAAACTATCAATTAATCAACGAAATTACATTAGTTGTAAAAAAAATTTGCATCAGTGACTATATTGTCTAACAGATTTCATCACAAGTATGAAAGTTATATGTTACAATAATATTGTCACTAAATAAAGAATATATGTTAAAATTAATTTATCATTAATGTGTTCGTGTTTTTCGCAAATAATATTATTAAATTTAAAGTTTTAATTACTTAATCGATAAACAATTTTGCATTGGTGGCCATAAAATAAAAGTTGTCACAAATGATATGAAATTTTAATGTCAAGATATTATTAGAAGAGCAAATAAAAATTATTAGTATATATAAAATATATAAAAATCACCAAAATGTACAAAATTGGAAATTTAATATCCAAGAAAATTATTTATTACAATTATCTCAAACTAACACTTACTAATTTAAGCTAAAACTCTTTAAGTTAAAATTCCCTAACTATTCTTCAGGATGAAGTTCACTGTTGAATTGTTTCCTACAAAATAAATAAAAATAAATCAGTTAATTAGTTTATAAAATATTAAGCTATAAATTTAGTACTAACATTTTATAATAATATAATGATAATGATAAGAAGTGATACTAACTGTTTTAGATTTTATAATAAAACTTAGGAAAGGAACACAAACCTTTCAGTGATGATTGCATTAGGAACTATGAAAGACATTGCAAACAGAAAGTGATATGCAATAATAATTCTCAAACTCATTCCATCATTTACTGCCAATTTGTAAAGCACATTCATTCCACAACTTGCAACTTGAACGACCACAATCAGTACCGTAGGCATCAATCCATGTACCATATTACCCAGTCTCGCCATCCTCACCATTCTTTCCTTTTGCCCTTTTCTATTGATCACCACCTCTAAGCACAATAGTTTTCGGTGTTAAAAAGGAAGTGTCAGAAACAATCCTCATATAAAGAGATATCTAAGGACTTTGGCAACATTTTCGATGAAATCTAAAAATCTAATTCAAACGACCATTCAGGTGGCTGCAACTGATATGAAAAACAAAGAAACTGAAGTAGACTACAAAGAACCAGAACTAATCCAGCCAAATTGCAGGCAAAGAAATTGAGAATAAGCAATAAATTCCATCGAAATAATCTTAAATTAAGATAACAAGAGAAACCTAGATGAGGGTCTGGATCAAACAATAGCATTATGCATATTAATCCAAAAAACAAGCATTCAAACGCCAATAAGAATAACTGGAGAAAAGAAGAAGACTCCAGATCTTGAAAAGCGAAGAAAGAAAAATTTAGGTTGGCTGGGCAAGCCAAAATATTTTGGATATCATATGTCAATTCCAGTCTCAAAACTTAATTTAATTAAACCCCAGTCGTATATATCATCAAATTCAAAAATAAGAGAGGAAAATACTAACTGAAGACAAAAAAGTTTCAAGGTTTTCTTATTTGGCACATAGTTTCAATCCCCAAACACACCAACTCCGATCAACGGTTCAATCCCTTCTGCGACTCCCATCAATCCCTAAAAAAGAAACAAATATCCGAACAAAACTCCAGGGTGGATTAGCAGTAAACAAGAATCTAACATAAACCAGATCTAATAAAGAAGAAAAAGAAACTATACAGATGATCATATAAAAAAATTGAACTTTGAGTACTCAAATAAATAATTTGGCTTTCTAGAGAGAGACGCGGGGGTTTACAGATGAGGTGACTTACAAGATCAATTAATAGAATCGAGCACAGGCCTGAAACGAAATCGATAGAATGATTTCAGAGCTTTGGTTTAGCTTCATATGTCTTTGACATTTATGGAAAAAGGAAACCTTGATTCTAGAAAGCAAGGGTTAAAGACGCGTCATAATGGTTTTGCTTTGCCCAATAAACAACGCTTCGTTTTTGTTTTTTATTTTCCTTTGTCATGTCCCATTCCTATTAGACTTTGGATTACTATTTAATTTCAAATTCTTTTCTATCATACATTTTATCTTTCTAATGACTAAAACGACGTAGCTTTTATCTTTTGAGTAAACATGGAATATATTTATAAGCAAAAGATTACGTTTAATTAGTGAAATACCTTTTTTCTTTTTTGTTATTATGATAAGATATAGTTAAGTTAATTATATTTTTTAAACAACTATGATATGATTTCATTTTTAGTTATACATAATTTCATAATAAAGGAAGTCACCGAATTGCATGATAAAGGAAGTCAAACGGTTACTGCTCAATTATTGCATTTAGCTTATGGGCCAAACAAGCGATTTTACCGGTATAAAATTTCCTCATTAATGGTTGGAGGATTAACACAAATGACAGAGATTTGCAATTGAAATCACAAAACAGTGAAATTTTTGTAAAAAGTGATGTGAATACAGGCAATTTGGATTATTTTGGTGTTTTGATAGATATCATACAATTAAATTATCGTAGGGAAAATAGCATCATTATATTTGAGGCTGACTGGTGGGATGTGTAACATAAAGGTAGATATAAGGTTGACAAGTTTGGGTTTCCTATGGTAAATGTCACTCGCAAGCTGAAAACTGATGAACTATATGTTTTAGCTTCTCGCTGAACGGGTTTACTATGTAAGAGATATTAAGGAACTCAATTGGCAGGTGGTTGTCAAGACAAAGCCTCGTAATTTGTATGATCTTCCTAATGATGATATAGGAGATGAGTCATGCCAAAAAAATGAAAATTGTGGTTTTACACTTCACGAATCTACTTTAGAAGATGATACTGATACAATTTCTTTGGATAGATCTGAACTAGATGCTACAACTATTGAAGGAAATTTGTTAAAAATTGATACTATAAGTGCTGGAGAAGATGACGAAACTAATTGTGATGAAGATACTTTTATGGATGATAATAAAACAAATTCAGTAAGTGAAGATAAGGAAGGCAACAATGGCAATGATTGAGCATTGACAAGAACTTTGTTTTTAATTTTCAATAGGTTAAGAGTTTTGCTTGGAATAAGATTTTTATTATATTTAAACATTAATTATTTTGGTTTTCTAATGAAATTTCAAAGTTATGTATACCAAATATCTATTGATATGTAAAATATTAATTTTTGGATTATCAATATATGTAGTTTGAATATTTTATTTGGAAATATTTAAATTTGTTTGCTGATAATCATATTAAAGAAAAATTCATGAAAAGTAGTTTTTGGCCTCTAAAATTTTTACAACAATGACAAAATTTATCTTTAGAGTGGTTAATTTTAATATGTTATTACAATAACAAATATTTATCATTAATTTGTCAAGTTTATATTTACAATAACTTTGTAACAAAAAGTTAATCAAGTTACTAACATATGTTTTATCACAATTACAATTAATTTTTACCAAAATTAATTTGGCGCCAAATTTCATAATCTTTTAGTGACAAAACTTAGTGATAAAATAAAATTTAACACTATTAATATATTAATAGTAACAATTTAATTGTGAAAGAAACTAAATTGCCACAATTACCATTATATTAGTGACTAAAATATAAATCATCACAGATAATCCAAACAATAGTGTCAACTAATTGTCTTGTCACTAAAAAAACTTGCATTTGTTATGACAAAAATAATTAGTCACAAAAAAATTGTAACTAAATTACGAATAGTAGTTACCATAATTATAGTTCGGTTATTGCGATAATATGAAGCAGACACTAATTAATTGCATATTTATTGACAAAATTTTAAGTCGCAACAAGTAAAATATATTGTGTGACAATAAACCATTTCGTCACAACAATAAAATAATATTAGTGACTAAACTATGTTTTGTCACAACCAATAGAAACTATTAGCTACCAACATAGGTTTTGTCACAATTACAATTAATTCCCGCCAAAATTATTTTGGTGGCAAACTTCATATACTTTTAGTGAGAAAACTTAGTGATAAAATAAATTTTAACACTATTAATATATTAATAATGACAATTTAATTGTAAAAGAAACTAAATTGCCACAATTGCCATTGTATTAGTGACAAAAATATAAGTCATCACAGATAATCCAAACAATAGTGTCACTTAATTGTCATGTCACTAAAAAAACTTGTATTTGTGATGACAAAAATAGTTAGCCACAAACAAATTCTCACTAATTTATGAATAGTAGTTACCATAGTTATAGTTCGGTTATTGTGACAATATGAAGCAGACACTAATTAATTGCATATTTATTGACAAACTTTTTAGTCACAACAAGTAAAATATTGTGTGACGATAAACCATTTCGTCACATTAACAAAAAATATTAGTAACCAAGCTATTTTTTGTCACAACCAATAGAAAATATTAGTTACCAATATATGTTTTGTCACAATTACAATTAATTCCCACCAAAATTATTTTGGTGCCAAATGTCGTAGGCTTTTAATGACAAAACTTAGTAATAAAATAAAATTTAACATTATTAATATATTAATAGTGACAATTTAATTGTGAAAGAAACTAAATTGCCACAATTACCATTGTATTAGTGACAAAAATATAAATCATCACAAATAATTCAAACAATATTGTCAATTAATTATCTTGTCACTGAAAAAACTCGTATTTGTGATGACAAAAATAATGAGTCACAAAATTTTTTTCGCTATATTACAAAAAGTAGTGACCATAGGTATAGTTCTTTTTTGTGACAATATGAAGTCGACACAAATTAATTGCATATTTGTTGACAAAATTTTTAGACACAACAAGTAAAATATTGAGTGACAATAAACCATTTCATCACAACAAAAAAATAATATTAGTGACCAAACTGTGTTTTGTCATAAAAATAGAAAATATTAGTTACCAATATATGTTTTGTCACAATTACAATTAATTCCCGCCAAAATTATTTTGGTGCCAAATTTTACAAGCTTTTAGTGACAAAACTTAGTGATAAAATAAAATTTAACACTATTAATGTATTAATAGTGACAATTTAATTGTGAAAGAAACTAAATTGCCACAATTACCATTGTATTAGTGACAGAAATATAAATCATCACAGATAATCCAAACAATAGTGTCAATTAATTGTCTTGTCATAAAAAAGCTCGTATTTATAACGAAATAATAGTTAGTCACAAAAAAATTGTCACTAAATGTCTTAACTCTTGTAGTGTATCTTTTAGAGAAAGCTTGCTTTAGCCTCTCTTAATAAGCTTTGTGATCAACATGCATTATTCAAGAACATTGTTAAAGGTGATCCAATTCTCAAACAGGCTTGCAAGAAGTCTTAACTTCAGATTAAGTGCAAAGACAAAAAGAACTGTGATTGTAGCAACAAGAAGAAATCTCATCACAATCATGTTTATCATCGACAAAAGTTTCGTAGACAAATCGAAGGTTATAAGCCCTTCAGGAAAAATTATTTGAGAAAAGATGGAATAAATGAAAGTTTGTTCGATTCGTTAAGAAAAAATCTCATCATTCTCAGAAAGTTGATCAATGTTTTCTCTTTGGACAATCAGGACACTTTGCACGAACCTATCCTCACAAAAGCAAGAAAGATGTCAAATTATTTAAACACATGCAATCCATTTTGCCTATTCATTCTTCTAATAACTTTGAAGATCTTTGTAACACCCCACTTCCGCCGAACCCGAACCCGATATCGACAGTGATATCCGAATCCGTGCCCCGCGAGGGTGGTGTGTCACATCACTTAAC
>JANZXR010000004.1:29456363-29471819 GCA_027575705.1 Erythroxylum echinodendron | reverse complement strand
TTTGATTTAATAATTAAAAATATATAAAATAAATATTAGTTTATAAATAATAATTTTTAAATTATTTATTTTTAAAATAAAATATTTTTATTAATACTTTATTAGTTTATTAATAAATATTATATAAAAGATTAAAATTAAATAAAATAATTTAATTTTAATTTTAATTTAATTAATAATTATTATTAGTAATAAAAATGGGAGATTTTTTTAAAAAAATTTGAAAATTTTGCAAAAAATTTCCTAAATTTTTGAAAATTTTCGGTACCGGCCAGTACTGACCGGTATTATAAGTACCGACCAGTATTGGCCGATACCGACCGGTATTTACACCTGGTACCCAAAACGTCGGTACGGAACAGTACCTATAACAGTGATTGTAATAGCTGATAAAATAAACACACGAAAGAGATACTTTTAATTCAAATAAAGTGACAGGAGCTTATAGAAGTTTAAAAAAACAATAAGAGCTTGCAAAGTAAGAGGAACCTAATATGCAATAGGATCTGAGAGGAGTTTACTAAAAGATAAATCCAGTTAAGATAATTTCAAACAAAAGACGTATGATAAAAAGAGAGGAACCTTTAACAAGTTAAACAGAAATAGTGAGGAAGCCTCTTAATAAAATAAATACACGTAGAGTATCATGCAGAAATATAAAAGTTAAGAGAAAAGAGAGAAGAATGCTAGCGATTTATACTAATTCGACATAATTCAAGTCTACGTTTAGTCCCTAAATATTCAACTTGAGTGTTTTACTATAAAAATTCAAGTAGTAATTTGACGAGCTGCTTTAAGCTCACAAGTACTTATTTTTTAAAATTTTCCAACCTTCCATACTAATAGTATTTATCGAGTCTCTACAAGTTCATAATATATACTTTTCAAGATCCTCTAACCTTCCACACTAGTAATATTTTGCTAGTCTCTACAAGTTCTCAATAAATGAACAAGTAATTTGTTCCATATGAGTTTTAATGATCTCTCAAAATAAGAATTGTCACTTTCTAAGACATAAGAGATTTTGATATTTGGAGAGCTTTTGAAGTATTTCAAAGATTATAGCTTGTGTTCCCACGTTTGTAAAATACAGTGATTTTTCTTTAAATGGGCATTTGTTTAATTAATTGTTGCTTTATTTCTATTTTGTGTTGACTTTAAATCTTTAATATTATCTCTACTAGGATCGTGCTATAATCAAACGATAAAATATATGATTAACATATACTTTTAAATTTTGTAAAATAAATAATGTAAGTTTATAAAAAAGGTTTAAGTAAGAAAAGAAGCTCCTATAATTCTATTTACTCTTAAAAATTATATGGCTATTTTAAAAAAATAATCAAAATTTGAAATATTATATAATCATCGTAAAAACCGTCAATAAGGTTAAGAATGGCTGTCATGACTGCAATTGTTCTTAAACATGCAAATTTCGCCTTCCCACGGTCAATTTGGCTAACCAATTACATTAACTCGAACTCCCGACCAGACGGAAGTGTATTAATGGAGCTAACCACTATTCCTTCAGGATCCAACATGCAATATGAACAAGAGATAAATGTTCTTTTGCACAGTTGATGCTGTTTGGACGATAGGTTCTTGGCTAGCGTAAGTTCCAATTAAAAGTAAATGAAACAACTGCTGGGTCCAAATTCAGGAAAGTATAGGCCTCGTTTAGTAGACAATCAATTAATAGTTGTCTTTAGTTCTTTGACTTTTTAAACAGCTGATTTTTAACGGCTGATTTACCATAATCAGTCAAAAAATAAAATACTTCCTAATAAGAGCGTTTTTTTCAATAAGCTAAAATTTTAACTATTAAAAATTAATTGTACCCTTTATATAATTATAGGTTAGAAATAAAATGTTATTCTTAAATGAAAATAAAAATAAAAAGAGTTACATAAATTTTCATAGATGATGAAACAGTACAGGTGAATATGATTTTTCTAAAATTTAAATTTTTATAAAAATATTCAATGAAATACTAAGATATATAATATTCATACATTTATATTTTTTTAAAGCCATATTTTCATAAGTTATTTTATATATAAACAGCTAATACTAAATAGCTAATTTTATTAAACATCTTTAATATATAGTTAATACAATCTACTGGTGAATATAGTTGATTGCCAAACAATACCTTACTATAGGGGATAATGTCAAATTTCAGAAATCATTACAATTCTTTCATCTAGCTGCAAAAGCCATTTTTGGCCAAAGATTTCTCAAGAATATAAATATAAAAGAAAGCACTTGTCACGAATTCAAGGCAAACTTAATAAGAGGAACAGTTTAGCAGTTTGTCCGTCAAGCTAAGTAACAAGTCACATCAACTGACAGTAAGCTTCAAATCTAACAAAAGCTGGTTTCTTCTTAAGTTTGTGACGTTCTTTTACATGATTGTGAACTGATAACCTTTTCATTTGATTTGCAATTTACTAAAAAGTCTGGCAGCGAAGCAAAAGAAGGAAAAGGGTAAGCAAAATCAACAATAAAAAGAAGAGAAAAAGGCTGAAGGAGAGTAAGCACTAAGCACACCCTACACTAGCAGTACATTTGCCGGTTTTAGCTTACTGTACTGTCCCGCGTTGCCCTGGCTGGGTTCTCCTGACGCGAAGCTTCTCCACTCTTTCCTAAGCACGGGTAACTCCGTATTTACGTGAGAAAAAACATGACTTTACACCTATCTTGTCTCTAACGTATATGGTACCATCCTGTCTGTTATTGCAGGGTAAGTTACGGGGTCAGGACATCAATCTTTTCTTTAGAAGTCGATAGATTTTCATCATGAAAAGTTGGGACTCTTTGCCACTAGCTTTTTCAAACTTCAGACGCTACACTTTTGTTCAGATGTCATCTTTTTCAGAAAAATTGCGTCTAAAGGGATGACGATATATGTAAGTTAAATTGCAGTGTTAATGCAAATGAAACAAAAATCTTGTGGCATTCCCACCCTTTATTCAATGACCATTTGGCGTTAATCTCCCTAAAGATCGAGATCTGTATCTGTCCTTGTCGTTTCTCAATGTTTGATGTATATACCAACTAGCTTCATCATGCTGAATTTCACCCTGTAAGGTGCTTCAGGGATTGAATTAACTTGTCAGGCTAGCTAGACCTCCAAACTGAGAAAGAAATAAGCCTCCGCGTATTAGTTATTTGTACTCAATCATTTACTGTTCAAGCTTTGACCATGGCTTGGTTGCCATTAAAGCTTGGTCGACGTTTAATCTTTACTAGGCGTTTTGTTTGAACTGCAAATGGTATTTGTAGATATTTCCTTTAAACTTTCATACGAATCAAGATGTAAGACATGACATGGAAAAACTTGACTGAAAATGGACATTCCAATGCTAGCTTGTTATACAATGTCTAAACCTTTAAATTCTTTTTGGTTTAACTTTTACAAGACCATTAACATATAACATAGATACGCATATCAAGCATTTCTAGAAAATTGACATGCTATCTATTGGAACAGGTATGTAGTTGAAACTCTCGTGGAGTATCCTGGCTGAACTACTTGTCCTCCAGATAAAAGGAATAACAAGCACGACACATCAGAATGGCAAATTGAACTACCAAAAAGCAGTCTACTTTGTTTCCTGGAAATCCCGAATCCCTTTATAAAATTATGAAGCAAATGAGTCATTTTTGGGTTAGAAGTAATATGGTAGTTACTACTTATAAATACTAAAATCATTCAACTACCTGAAAACTTACGCTTTGGCTCCGCAAGTCAGCTGTTGATTGGAGCAGAAAAACTACACAGATCGAGAATGAAAAGTCTTAAACGCAGTTACTCATATAGGTCACAAATGGAAACCCTACTCAACGAAAATCCCAAGTAACTTGTCAAAAACACATGCCACCATAGTCGGTGCCCAAAAACGAAATTGTTTCCTGATTTCAAACGGATCAAACTGTAGGAAGAGTTTCATCCCTTCTAATAACTTCTCCAGTGCGGCAAGAGTGCTTGTTTTAATAAACACCATTTGTTGAATCAACAGAAGTCAGAAATATATATATAAAACTTAAAAGAGGCCAGGTCACATCCACTAATAGAAGGCAACGTCATCCAACAAAATATCCTGCCCACAAAGATAAATTCCAGCATTTGATTGACAGCATCAACCCCAAATGGAGGAAAACTCATTAGTTTAACTAAAATTTCTATAATCTTCAGACACGTTTAGAAACCAACGACGATCCTTACCCAACATAGCCCCCACTAGGCTCATAAGTCAGATTTGTCTATCGCGAAACGTATTTGGTTCCCTCACGTCAAACCCGTACATCCTATTAGCAAGTTAACCAGCTCCGCCTACACGATTCAGAACTCCAGAGATCTATAGTCTAGACCAATTGGTCAGTGACTTCCTGTTAGCCTTTACTAGTTTTGATCTCCTTTCGTTAGCTTCAACCCATAATTTTCCCACATGTTCTCCGATCCATCACTCATTAGGAAGCGAAAGCAGCTATCACTCACCACATTCCCAGCGTTAGAATTTGTTGGTGGTGAACCATCGTTAGGTTGAATTCTTACCGTCTCAGGACCTTGTTCACTTATCTCACAATAGGCGTTTTCTGGATTGTAAATAGACTCATTACTTGGGAAGTAGCAACAGCTTCTTGAATTTTCCTTGCGTTTCCTGTTACACGCTTTGTTTTTCCAACGAGAACTGTTGACAATATCCCACTTGTCTTTGCACATTAATGCACTCCTTTCATAGCCAAAACATGCCATTTTCCCTGCAATCTCCTCCCACAGAACTTCTTCTGGACACCCACTTCGTTGAAACTTAGCTTCCATGCTAGTTCTCAATTGAACTAGCCTTGCAATCTCTGATTCATACCAGAAATCACCCTTAATAGTACTATTGTTTATTGTCTCACTTCCGTTATCATTCTGGTTGTCACTATGATTCTGAACTTCAGCACCCACAAGCTCTTCTGGAGATGATACATTCACTTCTCTACCCGTTAATTTCTTCAAGGACTCCATTATAGCGGCATCACGAGCTTCAATCCAAGCTCGCTCTTCAGCCCAGAATTTGTGCTCTCTATCGATCCTCGCAGCTTCTTGTTTCCTCCACTCTTCTTCTCTGATCATCCTCTCTTGTTCCTTTTGCTCGAGAGTCGTTGACAATTTCTCGAGCCAAGCTTCTTGTCTTTCCATTAGCTTTATCATCTGTGAATCAATGAACTCTTTTATCTTTGCTTTCCAGCTCCTCCTACCTCTTCCTTTCCTCCTCTTCTCGCTTGAATCATTCTCAGCTATTGTTGCAGTGCTTAGATCATTGTCCTCAGATGAGGTGGTATCGAACTCAGAAGAGCTAGAGAGACTAAGGCTATCACAAAGCCTTTGAGAAGGAAAGGCCTCTTGGTTGGCTTGAGTCGAGCTGTTAGATGCAATGGGAAATCCAAGGCTGTTTCCAAAATGGGTTTCAGGGGCTGAAACTGGATTGCTGCTTTCTCCATAAAGAGCTTCAAGTTGTCTAAAGAATCTATAGTGCTTACCATCCTGTCTACCAGCTTTCCCTTCTTTAGTTTTCTTGTAGTATTTGTATAAATTTTCAAACTTTTCTCTGCATTTCTTGCCGCTTCTTTGGTAGCCATGTTCCTCAGACATGATCCTGAGAAATGGAACGGATCGTCAAAAGGAGAAATGCTTTTATGGCAGGAAGGAACCCTAACTTAAATTGAAATTAATGCTCAAATTAAGTATAATTGTCATGTGATAACAAACATTATCATGTAGTTCAATTCCATATGCTTCTGTAGCTGAATAGTCCAAGTTATCCCCATTCAATCTGTATAGACACGGGTCTACGAGGAGTTCTCAAAGGATACGTTGGGATCGTTTCTTCAGGAAAACAATAGAAAGACCTTTTTTGTTTTTGTTTTTTTTAAGTGTAAGAGCAGTGAAACATGCACTAGAAAGAAGGGTACACATTTTCAAAAGCCGAAACCAGCCAGGTACTGAACCATTCACTAGCCGTAGTTAGCTATCCTTCAAACACGAAACACAAAGATGAAGCAAAGAGGATTTACAGAACCTAGGCTGGGCCTGTGACTGAGCAAAGCACTGCAGTCAAGTTCTGAGTCAAATTTTCAGTAAAAAAGCTGAAACCCATAGATTGCTGCTTCAAAAAGTTCACAGACCCATTCGAGAAGTCAAATTTCTAGCAAAAGTCCAGCTGAACGTTTATGATCTCTTAGCAACACCACTAACAAGGGATGAAAACAAAAATGATCTCAAAACAAGAGCGAGAAAGAACAAAAATGTTTTCTGAGCCTACATCAAATGGCAAAGACAGTCGCTAAAATCGGACAAAAGCACACGAGTTTTCCCACCATCTTCTTTGGTGACGCTTGAACTAAGGCAATATTGAAAAAAGAAGGGAGAAATCTTCGAATAAAACAAAAAGAGTAAAACTGGGAGCAAAAAGTAGAAGAAGGCCATGAGAAAGAGAAGGAAAGAAAATCAAATAATTAGGGTAAGCAAGCGAGTACCTAGAAACCTCATCCCACAAGGGTCCTTTTTGATTAGCTTCCTTGAATTTGGAATCCAGACGAGATCTGATCTCAAGAAGAGTCAAAGTCTCTTGTCGAGGCCATCGTCCAGTTCCAACGTCGCCACCGTAAGAACCACCTGCCTCAACTTCTAAGCCACTAAGAGTAGGATTTATAAGAGAAGCTTTAACTGTGTTACTTCCACTGTTAGCACTAGCACCGGCCGTAGAATGAAGAGGAGCATTCATACAAGCATTGGAGCTGGAACCAGGGCGAAATTCGTGTAACCCAGAATCTCTAGGCATGAGCATCATCATGTCGTAGTGTGGCTGAGATGCTTGAGGTGGTTGAAGTTGTTGATGATTTCTATGTGCAGAGAAGAGGTCTTGGGGTGGTTGTAGCGGTTGTGGTGTTAACGGGAAATGAGCTGGCCTACCGCTAATGAACTGCCTTATATCGATCCCGAACTGGTTACTGTGACTGTGATCTTCCATTTCCATGGATTCCTCCGAACAAATTAGCTACTATAGAAAGAAAAAGCAAGAGATCGAGGTCCTAAACATTAAGAAAGCTAAGGACTTTGAGAGAGAGGAGCGAGATAAAGAGAGGAGGTAACTCTGTTAAAGGGATATAGCGGCATACTCGGATCGTGTCGTCAACGAAAAAGCTCGAATTTATGCACAGGGACAATGGTCCCATGTCTGTATCAACTTTCAAGTGTATCTTCTCTCCTTTCGTCTCGTCTCGTCTAGTCTCAGGAGTGGCTGTACGTGCGTGTCTATCTACGTATAAGTTATCACTTACGCTTCATGTTACACTGCAAGAAAACTTTTTGAGACTCTAAAAATAAGTTTGGCGACCAAAATTACTAACGGATGAAAACATCAAAGAAATAGCCGGTGGTAAATTTAGCACGAAAATTTGTGAAACCGTCGGTAACGTTAGCTACAAAATTTTAGATTTCCCTCGGTAAGTTAAAGCAATTGACAGATTTATAGTATTTCCTCTCTACTTTACGCACAAAATTCTAATATTCTGTCAATGAATTTGTCAACAGGAAATCTTATATCCGTCGCTAAAGTTATCGATGGACATTTAACAATCCGTTGCTAAATTTACTAACAGAAACATAAATCATCGCTACATTTTTACGATATATTCCGTCAATAACTTACGGACTGATTTATTTATTTTGTCACTAATTAGCGATGTAATAATATATTCTATCGGTAAATTACCGATGGAAGTTAGTGACAGAATATTGTTTTTTCCGTCGAGAAATATCTAGTTTTGATAAATTTCCACTACCATTTCTCACTTTCTACTTGAGTTTTTTGTTCATAATTTTATAAATTTTTAATATTTAATTTGTGTAAATAATATAACATTAATTGATAAATATAAAGTAAACATTATCCTAATTGTTAATGTAATAAAAAATTAAAATGTACATAAATAAGTATCTTGAAAATAACTGTAAATTAAAAATCTATACAAAAACTTAAGAGTAGAAAAACATCAAATTACATTCACTTATTCATCTAAGCTATGCAAGTGGTAAAGGTGAATGCTTTCACTACTGTGATGAGATATTGTTCCTCCCCTTCAATTGATCTACATTGTACTCTCAAGCTAGAGGACTCTTTCTTTTAATTCGGACCACCTACTAGATCCAGCTGTAATGGATATGGAGGAATGCAAATAACATATATTCGCAAATGAATCTAAGCCGAAAATCTTTCCATGGCGGTCCCTACCATCCACTACATCAAGATACGCCTGACTCTCATCAACTATTTCAGAGTTCAGAGACTGTTGTTCAATATTTCTTGTAATTGATCCTATCATTATAATTGTTTATGTTAATAAGTGATACTTTTTAAGAATTAATATTAAAGTATAGATTTTGCACATATAAACTTGTCTGCATCAGCCGTTGACGAAAGTCATACTATTATGCTTCTTAGTGTGAGTGTACAAAAATAGTTGGAGTGGTGTAGGCATCCTGCCTATAAACTTTTCCTGCATCAGAATATAAGTGAATTATAATTTACAAAAATTTCGGTATAATTTCTTCTATTTTTATGATATTTAACCTTCTGGTAGACAAAAACATTTAACTCAACAACAGGCCCATTAATGACACCAAATATTTATAACATTATTATTCTCTATAATGTAGATATATTTTCATTTTAAATTTCATATATCAAATTACCTCGAAATCAAATTTCATACATCAGAGTCCAAAAATTAGAATATAAGTTTAAAGTTTTCATACTTACACATTGAAGTGCATGCTCCTGGTGGGTCAAAGATCCTCCAATGTGAACTAGTCGGCTCTCTCCGTCTGATCCTCCACGTCTGTTAGCAAAATTGCCCTCTGAAATGGATATTGCCTTAATTGATGCCCAATACTGCTGCTAATGACTCCATATTTTTTCAAATATATATGGTGGTCGTACACTAATTTTGAGTATCAAAGTAAGAAAGTCTCTATAATGTGTACGAGCTCGCTTCTTCCATACTTTATAAACTACAGCATCAAATTTTGGATCCCAAAAAAATTCTTTTTGAAAAAAATATAAAATATGTACTTATAAACGACAATATTTATCTAATTAATGTATAAAATTTAGATAAAATAAAAATGATTAAAGAATATATTTTGTGTACCTCAAACTCCTGATAATAAAAATCCTTTGTCGGCTGAGAGACATTCTTCCATATATAATCCTCAAGATCTATCCTCTTCATGAAATTGGATGAGATATTTCTTGAGCACGTTCTAGAGGAAATGAAACCAACCTAATATGTAAGTTATTTTAGGTCATTTTGAAATTAAATGCTATAACTTCAATATAAACCTATGATGTTATCATGTATTACAAACATTTTATAATTTTACTTACAAATTGTTGACAATTGTGATGTACATTCTTCTATCAACTCCCTTAGCCCCAAGTTGGAGGTCGCCTCCTTCATCCACAACGTTTACCCCTAATATCTCTGTCGGTATAAGGGTGGTGGATGGTGTAACAACGCTGCTGGATGGCATAGTAGCATGTATAAAAGATGATGCCTCATCTGGATGTGCAGTAGCATTTGTAGAATGTGATGCTTCACCTAGAAATGCACTGGCTTCTCCAAATCGTTGTAACCTGAACTTTAGCCGCATCATATCCTGTTTTCTCTTTGGTGACATATTTTTAACTTGAAATTCACATTTTATTTAATTTTTCAATAATAGATCAATATAAATTCAATATATAACAATATATTGTTGATGCAATAATAGATTTATTCATATAATATTCTATTACAAACACAATTTGATTGCTATCAACACTTAATTGTAAATCAAAATCATTATCATCTTCTTTTTCCGAAGAATTGGAATCAATCTCAAGCTTTTCTTCAGATCTCTCGCCCTTCTCGTCCTCTTTAGATGAAATGTCAACATATTCATTATTTGGATCGTTCAAAGGTTCATTCTCGTCATATGTTACACATGCATTTATTTCAAAAATATCTTCTTGAAATGGTTCACTTTTAATTCTCATATTTTCTCCCTTTCCTTGTAATTCAAAAACACCTGTAGTTTTTATTTTGCATATGGCCATCTAATCTGATTTATCTCATCGTAAGCTGAGAAAAGAGACATAATATACTTACATTGCTTGCATCGCCAACACGTAAGGTTCAAATTGTCTTAATCTTCTTCTCTAGTTGATTTCAACTAGATTGTATCGACTGTGCACTTTTGGTTTGAACAGTAGGAGTTAGATCAAACTATTCACACTTAAATATCACACTCTGTTTTATTGGCAAGAAAGGTACTCAATTTCAAGTATCTCAATAATTTACCATAGTAATCTATCAATTTTCCTTGTATACAAACCGTACTATTTACTGTTATCATGCTATGACCATGATATTCTGTATGAAATGTGCATCCATTAACAACATACACCAGATACAATTTAACAATTCACAAAAGTCCTTTCGCAAGATCACATATGAACTTGTTCTCTATTGGGTTTTCTAAGGCCTACATAAAAAACAAAATTTCATATTAAATAATATAATCTCATATAATCACTTTAGTATGATAACTGAACCACTTCAATTATTACAAGTGAAACTTACATATTTTTCAAATCATCGAGAAAAGTGTCTTTCAACTTCTTTATTGATATCATCTTGTGTTATTTCAGGCATTTGCTTGCGTAACCATTACTTATATAATCTAAAAGTATTATTAAGTATTTTAGTTGTGAACAACAGTAACTTCAGAAACTCAAATAATCTATTTCAAAATCAACTTAAACTTACTACACGAAAGGTTGAACCTCTTGACAATTTAATAAAATGTAACCATAGGCAGTCTCTATTTCTTCTGTTGATAACATTCTTCTTGTTGAACATCCATATGTTCATTCTGGATATGTGAAAATAGATAAATTACCATTAACATCACTCGTTTCTCCCTCATTGTCATTACGAGGAACTTTTCTTTCTCTTGTTTACAAATGTGGCTCAAAATAATGTGAACAAAAGTGCTTACTTCCTCCACTAAATAAGCATTACATATCGAACTTTCAACTCTAGCCTTGTTTTTGACATTGTTCTTTAAGTGATGCAAATACCTATATTACAAATAGGGTTATTACAATTCTGTGATTAAAACATGTTATAATTTTTATTTAATTATTAACTATAATTACCTCTTAAATGGATGCATCCATTGATATTGAACTGTACCAACAAACTTAGCTTAGTGTGCTAAATGTATGGGCAGATACTCCATATAGCCAAAGAAGCTTCAAGGGAAAATCTCTTCCAATTTGCACAAGGTAACTAGAATTTCCCTTTCTAGTTTTTCATTTCAGTCAACCTTATTTCAGATGATATTAAGCTTCTGAAAAACAAACTTAATTCTATTATAACTTCCCAAACCTTATTCAGTAGCAAATCTTGAAATGCAAATGAAATTAGCCTTTGCATAAATACATGACAATCATGACTTTTCAAACCAAATTATTTGTACTTCCCCACACACTTTGCTAAGTTCGAAACATAATCATCGGAAAACTTTAGACTTTTCAACCGTTCACACAAAATTTTCTTTTTTTTTGTCCAAAATGTAACATACTTTCAGATATTTACAAGTGTGAATATCTTTATCTAACTCATTCCTTCTACAAAAAATTTTCAAATCAGCTCGTGATTTTACATTGTCCTTTTTCCTCCTTCAATGTTTATTATGGTATTGAACAAATTGTCAAATATATTTTCTTCAATATGCATCATACCTAGATTATGACGTATCAAATTAGTTTTCTAGCAAATTCCAAAAGATGCTGCGTTTTCTCCAACCAAAGTTTTTACTAATGCTTATATTAACTTCATCAGCTTCAAGTTCTGTAACTTTTAACGACCCTAATTCATCAATCTCCTGCAATATCTCTTCACCAACTTTGTGAGGGGGAGGAGGTGTTTGTCCCATCCTATTTTTAATGAACTTTTGTTTATTGCTTCTAAATGGATGATCTGGAGGAAGAAATTTCCTGTGGTTGTCAAACCAAGATGCTTTGGCCCCATTTGGAAGATAAAACACATCAGAATCATTTCCACAATAAGGACAAGCCAATTTTCCTATTGTGTTCTATCCAGATAACATAGCATACATCAGGAAATCATTAATAGTTCACATCAAAGCTACTCTCAACAAAAAATTTTGTTTAAGAGACACATCGTATATCTCCACACCATATTCCCAAAGATGATCCAATTCAGATACCGATGGTTGTGGTTGTAAGATTACATCAATTTTATGCTTTGGATTTGTAGGCCCTGGCACAATCACTGTCAAGAACATAGATGTCTCATTCATACACATCTATAGAGGCAAATTATAAGTAGTAATTATGATTGGCCATAATGAATATTGTTGGTCGGATTAACTAAAAGGTTGGAATCCATCTGTCGACAATCCCAACCTAACATTTCGACTCTCAGATCCAAACTCATAATGGGTATTATTGAAATGTTTCCATGCAAGTGCATCATATGGATGACATATAATTCCATCTTCCTGTTTATGTTCATTATGCCATCGCATGTGAGATGTAGTAACATCAGAAGCATATAGTCTTTGAAGTCTCGGAGTAAGCGGGAAATAATACATTCACTTCCAAGGTACTAATTTTTTTTATAGTACCCTTTTTAGGTTTGAACGTAGATTGACCATAAAATTTATACTTTTGTAATTCCACATCATCTCCTTAAAACATCATACATCCCAATTTGCTATAATCAATTTTTTCAACTAGCAAACCAAGACCCCTAATAAGTTTTTACTTATTGTAAAAATTATCAATCATTGCATGATCAGGAGGAAATGATTCATTATACCAGGCAAGAATTTTATTAAAACTTTGATCAGAAATATTCCCTTTAAAATTTATGTTCAATATTCGAGCAATTGAAGATAATTGAGTCATAGTTTCACAATTTAGCCATAATTCTTGGTCAGCTGATTGTAGTAAATAAAAAAATTATTTTGCATGTGGTTTTGGTTCTTCTTCAAAATTCTCTATATTTTCATGAAAGGTATAACTGGCTGCATCATAAACAACTTGGATGTAAGGATTTTTAGTTGCACTTACATTACTTGTTCTAAATCCAGTCCCTACTTCAAACTCATCCACATTTATTGACGAGTTTATTTCATTAACCTTTGAGGTGCTACAAATTAATGGCTCCCTATGTCACATCCACTCAAAATAATTTGGAACAAACCATTTTCTTAACAAATGGAGACTCACTTCATTAATAGGAAGAAAACGAATATGTTTGCACTTTTTACGTGGACATTTGATCTTTGGGTGATCCATATATGCAGGTTGAGAACATGCATAGTAAATAAAAGCTTCAACTCCCTCAACAAACTTAGAATTAATGAATTCGTCAGCTCTTAATCATCTATACATCGAAGATCTATCAATATTACTCATTTATGCAAAAGTGATATTTAAAAAAGTGATTTCATAATTAGAATCCTTCATTTCCCCTAAGTTTATAGAACATTTAATCTTTACTTTACAGAACATCCCCTAAGATTTTACAAGTCTTTGACCATTTCCCCTCCAAATTGAAACCAACCTATCCCACTATATGAGATCACAATTAGAAAACTCAATCACAACCAGTTCCACTTTAGTGATTGGACAATCACCACATGCTAACTCATAATAACCTTACAAATGAACTATAATTCATACATCTAACCATCAATTATTTTAACAATATTCCAAATATGAATAGATGTTGGACGACTTAATTGATAGGCAACATATGTGAGTATATATCATTCAAATAAAACAATATGCTAACTAATTTCCTGGAAGAAGTGACATTAAGAAGTAAAAAAATGTACATATATTTATTAAATCCAACACTACATCGAGCAATCACATTAAAGTTCAAGCAATCATGTTTAAATTAATCTCCTACAATTTGATTTGCAAAGTTTGAACCTAAACAAGCACTATGGTAAGTGGCATTGCTACACCATAAGAATCGAGAAAGAAAGTTCTCATTGTAACTCCTAAACTAGTGAAATATTTCACCGATAAGCCTCATAGGAGCTGCATCACAGTTTTTCAACCTATATACCATCCTAGGGATTTATTATGCAAAGAATTTTCATGTCTATTAAACCTATGAATTTCTTATGTTAATACTAAGTTTGAATTAAACAAAATTAAGTTCAAGTATTCATGTTTGAATTAATCATCTAAAACTTTATTTCCAAAGTTTGAATTTAAACAAGTATTATAGAACGTGACATTGTTACACCATATGAATCAAGAAAACAAGTTCTCATTGTGACTTTTAGGCTCGTGGCGTATTTCCCTGATAAGCCTCATGGGAACTGCATAATAGGTTTCCAGCCTATATACCATCCTAGGGTTTATTATACAAAGAATTGTCATGTCTATTAAACCTATGAATTTCTTATTTTAATACTAAGTTTGAATTAATCATAATGAAGTTCAAGTATTCATGTTTGAATTAATCATCTACATGTTGAATTACAAAGTTTGAACTATGGTAAGAGGTGTATTCAAGTGATATAAACCTTACATTTTTCTATCCAAACCAAATATATTCCAAGTTTTTAGGTTCTATATCTAGCGAAAGTTTCATTATAATTAGAAAAAAATAATGAGATCCTCTTATCAATTTGCTAACAGATAACAAATTTAAATAAAAATGATAATAATAGAAGTTAGAAAAAATAGACCATGATCATATAAGAGTCATGAGAGAAAAGATTCATTTAAAAATATATAAGAACTAAAAAAGGATTAAGATTAGAAGTTATATTTGATGAATAATGAAATTAATAATTGTTTTATGAATATTGGAATTAAGTTGTTGCCTATGCCTTTTTGTAATTCATCTTAATGGAGAAATATTAGGAGAGTGCTCAATATAATTGCTACAAAGAGGTGTTGTAATATAATTGCTATGAAGATGACTTAGTGAGGATAGATGATTGGGTCAGAAGAAATCATATATGGAAAATAAATGGAACCTCCCTTAGGATTAAACATTTGGACCTTCTTTTGGCAAAAGAATTAGGAATTTCACTCATACAAGTAAAAGCACTAAGGACATATGGCATGTTTATCATATGATGTTGGCCCTCGAATTTTATTTACTTATTGTTGATAAATAAGTATGATTAGTTTATTTTGGGGTCTTGTTATATTATTTTACATTGGAGTTAATTAGCATGTTAATGTGGGTAAGATAATATGATATAGGTTAAGGGAATTAAAGGTTAAGGGAATTAAAGTTTAAGGTGGTAAATTGGCATAAGGGGTATTTTAGGCAAGTCCCTTAAGGATGAAAGAA